>JAHLWZ010000189.1:2751-22803 GCA_020536535.1 Pelomyxa schiedti | reverse complement strand
CTCCCCCCTCGTCACCCCACTCAACGTACTAGGTACCAGAATGGGCACCACTCCTCACCTCACACCTCTATGTACAAGCCTGAAGTCGAAATCGACTTCAGGCAAAAAAAAAAAGTTTTCCGCCCTTAAGTCCTTGGATACAAAATCGTGCCTCGTTTTTTTAAATCCACATTTTGGAGAGAAGTGGGCGTTGTGGGTAGCATGAGAGTGAAAGAGTAAGAAGGGAAAATTGGGCCTGGTTGTGCACCCGTCACAGTAAAGTGTGGTAGTTGGAAAGCGG
Source organism: Pelomyxa schiedti (assembly GCA_020536535.1). Classification (NCBI taxonomy): domain Eukaryota; phylum Evosea; order Pelobiontida; family Pelomyxidae; genus Pelomyxa; species Pelomyxa schiedti. The sequence goes on along the minus strand of JAHLWZ010000189.1, from coordinate 22,523 downwards.
AAAAGCGGGAGAGTGGGTCAGGGAAGTTGGGGTTGGTCAGTCCGGTACTACAACTGTTCAGCAATGACAAAAAAGGAGAAGGATGTACGTCGGTGGTTGTCATGTCAGCAGCGGCAGGCAAGTTGACCACCTAAGTGTAAAAAAAGCATACCAGTGTCCCAGGGCTATGGGAAAAAGAAAACAAAGAAACAAGAAGCCACATACCAGTGGAAGGCTCGGAAATACATTAAAGGGGTGCGGCAATGCTGTAGGCCTTAATATTTAATAGATATAAATTAATTTAATTGATTCAGAAATAAAACAATTAATATTAGATGGAACGACGTGATGGAATAGACAACACAAGGCGGGTACCGCTTGTTCCCCTTCACCCCAGGGCGGCATCGTCTCCCCTCGTAGCAGCGATTTTTTTGATGGTAGTGGAGATAAACAAAAGAGGCAAGTCACTGCACAGTCTCCACAACCCCAAACATGCCATTTATGTCAAGGCCGCGCAGCCCGATTCAACGAACACACACGCCGCGCTGCCGCCGCGGCGCCGCGCCAACCGCCCCGCGGCACAAAACATCAACAAATCCCGGCAAAATCGGGCCGCTTCACCCTGCCTTGCTCACTAAAAAATTCTGTTTTTCTCACTTGACTTGCCCCCCGGTGTAGATGATTTCTGCGAAGAAGGAGCTTCCGGCCGGTTCCGCACAGTTCTCTTTAAATTGGGAAGTAGGGTGTATTCCACACGGTTTTTTTGTGGGTGCTTGTTGTGATTTTAATAACCTAAAGACTCTGGAGCCAGATCTTTGCTTCCGCCAATGAGAGACACATCGAGGGGCGATTGCACACCTCACGTATCTCGTCGATGGTGATTCCAAACCTGTGCATCATGAACATCGTTACATGTGGGGATAATGCAATTCCAGGCAGGAAGGCTCGAATGAGTGTTGTGTTGATGGCAGCATCGCCATAGTGCCTCAGTATCATCTGCCACCCTGCAAGGTCAATGCATGGCCCTGGTTCCTCGGCGAGCGTGTCAACGAGCTGTTTTCGGTGAAAATGTGGGGGAGGGGGGGGAACCATACATCAGCGAGGGGGATGTCAAAAGTCTCAAGAAGCCACTGTGCACAGCGGTTCTTGCCATCAGAAAGAAGCCGGAACAAGAGGGGGTTGTTGTAACCTTTGATGTGGGAGTACTCAAGGTTGAACTTTCGAATCACCCACTTCACAATTTTGCTGCGTGGGTGCTCGAACGGCTCTTGCATGTCTGTGGTGAGGCACTGGCCCACGAACTCTGGTGTCAACAACGAAGAGTCCACACCAACAGACTGAATGACGCGCTGAAGACCTTGCAGATCATTCTTCATCAGCCCAACAAGAAGGAGCTTCAACTGGAACGGGTTTCTCTGGGGCTGATACTGGGTGAAGGTGTCCAACAGGAATAAAACTGAATCCCAAAGCTTGAAACGGACCAAGGGTGAAGTCGCACTTTCGACAACGCTCTCTTGAAGCTGCAATGGTTGTGGGAGGTGATGTATGAACCACTTCAAACCCTTCAAAAGAGATAAACTACATCCAAAACACAACTCAGTCAGTATGCTTTCAGCGCAACCTGGTTTGGAATTGATGTCATCCATCACATGGAAGGTGACATCCAACCACTCTGCCACTTCAATGTTGCTTTTCAGCAGTGCGTTGGTCAGGCCTTTGATGATGTCACTTGGAGAAAGTGTCACCCTCGTTGAAAGCCACCTGAGAAGTGAAGAATTGGTTGATGTGTAACAAGCCGATAAAAACGATTCAGGAGTTGGTGCAACTTTCTTGGTGGTCACGAACCACTCAGCAAACTCCAAGTTTCCAAGACTGCTGCAGAGATAATTCAGAGACTCCTGACTTGGATCCAGAGACAACGTTGTCAGAACCCACTTGGCAACGTAGGGATTCTGGATATCTTTGAGGAGGTTGTCATCGACACCAACACTTCGAATATCAGCTTCAAAAAATTGGCAATCTTCCACAGATGCATGTGCGTTCCTGAGTAATTCACTCACTATTCTCTCCTTGATTGGAACAGGAAATTTCTTCTCAATGAACCACTTTGAGTTTGCAGGGCAGTTGCCTCTGACACACGACATGAACAGATCCTCAAACTTGAGGGTGCCAAAGCTTTCCTCCAAATGGAACTCATCAAACAGCCACTTTACAACTTTGCCTTTCCCACAAAAGAGAGGGATTCTCAGGGATTGGGCCAACACCCAAGGGGCATCCTTCCTCCCAATCCCAAGAACAGACAGAAGAAGCCAACTCACCACCTCCACGCTGTCAAAGTGACACACAGAGTCAACAATGAAACGCTTCGTCCCACACGACGCCCTCAAGTACTCAACCACCCTTCTCCTGAGCTCCCCCCCACCTCCGCCTCCTCCTCCTCCTTTTCCTCCCCCCACCGCCACCACCGCGCCATCATCGTCATCATCGTCATCGTCATCATCATCATCACTGACACCACCACCAGCAGCACAGTCCGCCGCCTTCCACGTGGTCACACGCCTCCCATCCCACAGCATCGGCAAAGTGCCACCACCATCGTCGTGGGCCCCCAGCAGCAATCGAGCAGCCTGAACGTGGCCCTCCGTGCACAGCCCAATCAGCGTCGCTTCCACCTCCTTCACCGCAACATCAGTTCTGGCTTCTTTGAACCTTCTGCAGGGAGCGAGAGCCACCAGCGGTCGTCGCGGTTGTTGTTGTTGCCGTTGGTTGTTCCCTGTGGTTTGAGATCCACGCGATGCACGAGGGGGCGGGGGCCCGTGCCGCGAGCGTGATGACGCCGTACGTGGACCCTGGGTCGTTGCCCGTGGCCGTGCGCGGGAGCGCGAGGACCCTGCGGCAGGCGAGGGCCACGAGGGGGAACATCGCCTCGGCCACTGAGAACACGTCAACGTGGCCTCGGCACCACTCGGGGAATTTGTGTCGGTTGCCAAGGAGGTTGGTTTGGGGCGGCACGCCGGCGTCGAGCCAGCCGGGGACCACGACCAGGTCCCACACAACTCGCGACAGGACCAGCACGCGATCGCGGTTGGCGCGTCGTTGGTGGTCGTAGTGGCAGTCAGTCCCTGGCGTGCTTGTCGACGACATGCTCATGGTTTTTTCCGTACTTTTTTCCGATTTCCGTACTTTTTTTTCGTAGATGTGTGCTTTCTCGAAGAAGAAAGTTTCCATTCTGCCATAATAAGAAAGCGAAGTGCCCAGAATCTGTGTTCCTGGTCACTCCCCGGCAGTACACTCATCTGGAGGTGACTTGAATCATGGTGTTGTGATACAGTTCCCAAGTAGAAATTGCCACATCAAGGATACTCTCAAGGAACCAAAGAGGCTGGTTGTGGATGCCGACAATCACAAACCTCAAACTCTACTAAAATCGCAACGGAAATCTGTTTGGGGAGTGTGATGGGAGATGGTGGAACCAACCACACCGTCGTTGACCGCGGACCCCAAGACAATCAATTGCTACCTCATCGGAGAAAGAAGGGTTGTGAAGGAGTTTTGGAGGTCTTTATCCTCGAACAACGTAGTCGATCCTGGTGCCACTACCACTCTCGCCACAGTCTCTGACCCACAATTCCTTCCCTCTTATGGTCCAGCTGCTCCTTCTCCCGACTCCTCGTCGTCTTCATCGTCCTCGTCCGCCTCGTCTTCGTCATCGGCACCACCGTTGCGGGTTGTTTTCCACAAGCGGTTTGAGTGGATGCCAAAGGAAATTGTGGGTCTTGGCCGTGCCGAGGACGCCGTGGTCGTTGCCGTGGGGCCCGTTTATTCCTCCAGCTCCATTGAGGCCGTTCGCAACTGCGCAAAAGGATTCTATGGATTCGAAGACACAAACCGCCACGTCGTGTGGGCTGGTGCACCCACGTTCATGGTTGCTGACGTGTCCACAGCAGCCGACGCGGTGGTGAACCCACTGGAATTGGCATTTGAGGTGCCTCCCCTTCCCATTTATTTCCCATGGGCCTCATCTACTAACCCCTGAATTTGTGTGGCAGTTGAATGCGTGCAAGGTGTTCAGGGGTGTGAAGAATGATGGAAAGGAGAGTTTTAAGGAAATGGAAACTTTGAAGGCATTTATTTCATCTGTTGTGGAGATCTCTAAAACAGCACGGAGCCAAGGTATAGTGAATATTATCGAACTCAGAGTAACAAAGTAATAACAGACTTGGAATCCAACGCCTCGGCCCGAGGAAGACTCTCACCATGGAAGGGGTTGATTGAAGTCACTTGGATGAAGCCCTCAGCTGTGCGTTCTATGTTGAAGCTTCTATCACGTGATCCAAGACAAGGAAAAATAGCACCATTGGCACTGCGGTCATGGGTTGCAGCTGGGAATTGGCTTGCTGTGAAGGAGCTGGTGTATACTGACGCATTGGCACATGCAAATGTCAAACTCTCAGGATTACATCTGCGTTCTGTTCCACACCAACTTGAAGGAATCTCCTGCAACACACTGGATTTTACTGACAACATGATCAATGATATCCCTGGGTGGCTCCTTCATTCACGAGTATATGACGTTGTCATTTCTGGTAACCCTATGAATGGTGTTCCTCGAAATCTGCATGATAAACCATGGCAAGCAATCAAACTGTCCATGTTGCTTGGTGGTATCCCAGTGGAACTGAACCACAACAGCAACAGAATCATCGTTGCTCTTGGTGGACCTCGTTCTCTCAAATCAGCATTCCTCAAATGTTTGATGGAGAACAAACTCAAAGCAAATGTGAAACCCTCCTCAAAAATGGCAGAAGGAAGTGCAATAGTTCAAGTTCACAAGCCCTTCAAACTTACCAAGAGGTCATCTGACAGTTGGACTGTGTGGGACTTGGGTTTGTTGCACTCTTCTTGTACTTTTCTGACAAAACAAACCAACAACAGATGGAGACAAGAACTGGAGCCCCTTACATCCGTGTTTCTTCTTCACCAACTCAATCTTCATGCTCCTGGTTGAACCCCCTTCACCTTCAAACTATGAGAAAGAGGACAGTGCCCTTTCCAGGTTGCACTTTTGGCTCAATCAAATCAATTTATGCCACATGGACAAGATGAACACCAGCAGTTACCTGCATTCAACTCAGAAGCCCAGAGTGATTCTTGTTGGAGACTTAACTGGCTCTTATGACTTCCCAGGGTTATTCAAATCCATCACCAGCCGCTGGGGTGACAACTTTGATCTCTGTGGTTTTTCTATGAACTTGGAAGATGGAACAGGCTTTACCTACGAGAGGCAGTTTCCTGATGGAAAATCCACTAGGGAAATTATGGTGAGCATCAGGGAAACTCTGAAAAACCAGGTACCTGTTCTGGAATACATTCCCACCAGCTGGTCAAAATTGCTTGCTTGTCTTGAATCCCACAGAGAAAACAGGCTCAAATGGGCACAGCTGCTCAGAATTGTGTGTGAGTGTGGTGTGGGGGAAAAAACAGCCTCGAGGAACCATCAATCCAAGAATCAGGATCACCTCAGGATGTGCATTGACTGGCTCTCTGACAGGGGCACAATTCTCCACACCAGGCACACCATTTTCGGCAAAGAAGGGCCATGCAGTGCACCCTCACAAGGAATTCTTGAAGACAGGAACCACAATGAAATAGTTGCTTTGAGGCCATCCTTTTGGAATGACGTCATGGCCGCACTCACAACTATTGGAAGCCTACCTGAGTATGGAAGAGACTGGGCTCCTGATGCTAATGACGAAACAATGCCACTTCTTCAAAAACTGGGTTTGCTGACCAAAGTACCAACACTTTGGGGTCACCAGATTGTGAAGGTGCCGTTCATCTCTTTTTCCCTTCTTCTTCAGCAGGCGGAGACTACAAGTATGCATTTGTTGGATACCTATGATCATTTCGAGAAAACGGGAAAAAACTGTGTATCTGGGTGCTCCATCCGTTTTGGATTCCTTCCTGCCGAAGCCTTTGCACAAGTGATGTGTGAACTGTGCGACATCCCCAACGTCCATACACTCACGTTTTGGAAGGATGAAATTGTGGTTTCCAGGACCACTGGGGCAAATGAGAAATGTGTCTTGTTGGTGCTCCGTGTTCGACAAAGGCCCACCCGGGATACACATGTTGAGCTGGTCATGAGAACAGTTTCGGAAGAGGGAAAGCAGATAACCTGGAAGGAGAATCTGATGGTGACTGCCCTCAACTTGCTGGAAGCACTTGCCAAAAGACTTGAGCAACCTGTTGAGACTAGGTTTGTTTGTCCAGGGTGCTTGGAAAAACATCTGTCATTTGCCCACAACACAACAATGTTTTCAAATTCGGCTACATTAGCAATGCCTGAGCCACATTCCGGTTACAACACTTACTGGTCACAGGAAGATGTGATCAATGCAGTCAATTGGAAAACTCACTTAACATGTAAACAGCATGGTGATCCTCCACTTCCAGAGGTTGCACCACACCTTTTCACCCTTGGATTCCCCTCCATCATCAATTGCAGCGGTGGGGCAGATGAACAATCAAATTCAACCTTGACCATCACCAGGAATGATTGCTGCTGGAATGTAGAGGGTGACCCTCAGCCAGTTGTTTTCAAGGCAACAATGTTGGTGATGCCCAACTCCAAGAAGGGGGAAAGTGACAATGACCCAAACATCCAGGCCACAAGTGCACTGGAGTCATTGATGCCAGAGATCAACACTCTGAGCGCAGTTCCAGACCATGTCAACGTGGTCAAGTTCTTTGGAGTGGCTTTGCGTGGAACCACACTGTTTGGTTTGAGTGAACTGGTCCCTCCTCTCAGTCTTCCCCCTGAATTCCTCGCAGTGATTCCCCCACCTCTCACCAACAACGGTGTTACCTTGGATGAACTGCTTAAAATATGCCTTGAGTCACAGCAACGCCAAGGAACAAGCCTTTTGGAACAAGTTCTGCCAATGGATGTGAGGGAAAAGATCCTGAGAAACGTTGCACTCGGCCTTGAGCACCTCCACTGTTTGGTTCCTCCAATCGTTCATGGTCACCTTCACCCTGGTTTGTTTTCCATTCCCCACTGAATGACCCCACAATTCTCACACAGGTAACATCTTCATCACCTCACTCGAGTCAGCAGGAACTGGCCCTGTGGCAAAGGTTTCCTCCAATACAAATTCCCCCATTTCAATTTCCACAAAAGGTGGCATGTGGAGTTGGAACCGTTCATCAGGGGTGCAATGATGCCATAGATCCATCCAGTGACGTCATCGGCAGCAACTCAGCCAACCCCCCAGAGTTGTTTCAGGGCAATTCTTTTCCCACAACCAAGAGTGATGTGTGGAGCTTTGGTACGTTGACTTTTTCTATTACAGAAAGGCGTCACTCACCCGTTCAACCAACCAAACAACACACAGGTATTCTTGTTCACAACACTGTGGACCCACCATCACTCTCGACAGCATCACCACAACCACCAGGCTCAACCAAAAACAGCCTGTTGCCTCCATGTACAACAACACAGCATCTGCCAAACACCATGCCGCCATGGGCACATCAGGTTACATCATGTTGCCTGGTTTCTGATCCGTCTCTCAGGCCCTCAATGACGGCCCTCTTAAAGATTTGGGACTACGTCTGATCAGACGAAAAAAATCAATGTTCCGTTGATTGGTTTTGAAATTCAAAATTAAGAGAAAACCAACCAACAGAACTGACAATGGCGGGGCACGTTCCTGTGGCCCGCGGCGACGGTGACAACGGGCCGTATGAGGAGGAGAGGCAAGCAACGGTGGTTATGGATTGTGGGTCGTGGTTCACAAAGGTAGGGCTTGGTGGTGAAGCCGAGCCATCTACACAGGAACAGGTAACTGCTAACCTAAAATGCTATGATGTTAATATGCTATTCTGTTAATACAAATGGGTTATTTTTTTTATTATCAAGAACAGACAGTTGTGGGGGGTTTGAAGTACACAACAGTGATGGAGGGATACAGCTGGAAGGACTACTACGTTGGAGGGGATGCAATCAGCAAAAGGGGGATGCTGATACTAAAGAGGCCTGTACAACGCGGTATGATGACCAACTGGGATGATATGGTAAGAAACATGTTGCCCGTGGCTCATTCCATTGGTGCGCCCTGTCTTACTGCAGTTTTCTTCACATCAGGAACATATCTGGCATGATGCCTTTTATAGTTGGCTACGTGTTGCACCAGAGGAGCACGCAGTCCTTCTCACAGATGTACCACTCAATCCCAAACCAAACAGGGAGAAGGCCACACAGATCATGTTTGAGACGTTCAGTACAACCGCATTTTACATCGCCAACCAAGCTGTAATGTCACTTGTCTCCATGGGACACAGAACAGGGATGGTGATTGAGAGTGGTGGAGGGGTCACACACTGTGTTCCAGTGTTTGATGGCTGCGCCATTCCTCATTCTACTGTCAAGCTTGAAATTGGTGGAAATGACCTCAATGATCACATGAGAAGGTTACTGGAATCAGAGCATGGGTACAGCTTTGGAACCTCTAGCGAGCAGGAGCTGGTGAGGGACATGAAGGAGAGGCTTTGTTATGTGGCAATCGACTTCCAATCAGAAGTGAAGAATGCCACCCAGCCCCAAGCTGTAGATGTAACATACACACTGCCTGATGGGCAGGAAATCGTGATTGGGAAAGAGAGGTTCTGCACTCCAGAAGCGTTGTTCCAACCAGCGATGCTGGGTACTGCATTCACAGAAACCCCAGGAATACACCAGTGCTGTGTCCAGAGCATCGCACAAAGTGACACCACAATACAAAGGCAGCTGCTTGGGAACATAGTGGTGTCTGGGGGGAATTCCAACTTCAACGGCATAGTCCCCAGGCTGCTGAGGGAGATAACATCAGCATTGACAGTGCCGGAAGAAACAAAAGTGAGGGTCACGGCTCCACGTGACGGAAGCCTAGCTGCCTGGTGCGGTGGCTCCCTTCTCAGCTCACTAGGCACATTCACGTCCATGTGCATCACAAAAGAGCTTTACGACGAGTGTGGTCCAGAAGTCATCCACCGCCTTTGAGTGCTGATCACTATGTGGTATTCAACAAAAAAAAAAACAAGTTTTTTTTTGTGGCAGACACACTGTCACTATTTTGGGTGCGGCACCTCAACAAATCAGAAGATTGATTTCCAAGAACCAACACATGCTGCACGACGACGTTTCTGTGGATGAGGCAGTGGCACTAGTTGCCGGGGTAGGGGGCGACATAGTGCCTGGCGAGATCCATCTGGAGATGGCGGCGCGTGGAGCTGCCACAACCGCCGCCGACGAGTCGTTCGCGTTCCTGCATCGCGCAGAAAATCGGGTGCTGTCGCGCGATGTGGTCGCGCAGTCGCACTCGCCCAGCGGGCGCACGTCCACCCGCGACGGCTTCGCCGTGGCCTCGTCGCGGGCGGCACAGGGGGGCGACTTGGAGTTCGCGGTGTCGCGGCGGCTGGGGGCCACGGCGGGGTCGCCGCTGAATTGTGGGACGGCGGCGCCCTCGGACGCCGAGAAAACCGAGGCGGTGAGGGTGACGACAGGGGCGGTTGTGCCCGATTGGTGCGACAGCGTCATCCCCATCGAGTGGTGCCGATTCACACCCGGCAGCGCAGCCGACAACGGCGAGACTCCGGCGGACATTACTGCAAAGGGAGAGCGGAGCGGCGGCGATTATGGGAAGGAAGGGGCGGTGTTCTGTGTGAGCTGTGAGAAGGTGAGGACTGGCACTGGGTTTGTTGCTGAGCCTGGGGTTGATGTTAGGGAAGGGGAGGTTGTGGCCCGGGCCGGGCAGGTTGTCACTCCCACAATTGCGTGCGCGATTGCAAGCTGCGGGGTGCGGGAGTGCTATGTTAGGAATGCCCTGAGGGCCGTGGTTGTGGCGACCGGCGACGAATTGGTGCCCCCCGGCACTGATTTGGCACAGTTCCCGAATGGGGGTCACATTTACGCAACCAATCCGGCGTTTATTTGCTCTGATCTGCGCCGTTTGGGTGTTGTTGTGACTGGAGTGCACTTTGCAGGTGACAGTGTTGAAAGCGTGAGAGAAACCGTGTTGAACACCGGAGTACTGAGAAACGAAGTGGATATGGTTGTTACAATTGGAGGAGTATGGGGCAGTGAAAGGGACTGCACCGTTGAAGCCCTTCGTGGAGTACCTGGATATGAGCAACTCTTTCGACATATTAAACTTGGTCCTGGCAAGTCCGCTACCTGTGGATTCATAAGACCACCCACTACCTCTCTTCCGGAGGCACAAACCGGAGGTGGCCGGGGTTGCACCGGCCCTATAATTGTCTTCAGTCTTCCCGGAGCTCCTAATTCTTGTGTTGCCGCATACACAATGGTTGTTGCACCGGCCATATGCAGAGTCCTCTTAAGGACAGAAAATCCTCCTTTTAGAACCCTCTTCCTGCCATTGGCCAATGGTATAACATACTCAATATATACTCTTCACTGACCAAACTACACAGATATTTCCCGGGACAAAGGGAAAGGGTGGACCCAGGTTCTACCCGGTAAAATAATAACGAATAACAACGCCTCAGCAGTAACATACATCAACCACAACCGGTCCTCTCCCACAATACAAATACACAGCCGGGTTCTATGCTCCACACAGCATCAGGACTGCTTCATCATTCTCACTCCATCACAATCCACCGCAAACACCGGCGACTATGTCCCTATCATTCTCATTCCCTAGTATCAAATCCCACAACTTACTTTCCCGCAGCGTTTCCCAAATACTTTGCAACAAGAAAATGACACAATTCCTCATAGGAATCTTCAGCCTAGCTGAGAGGATAGGTTGCATGAACCAAAACAGCCACACCACACAACAAGTGGTGGATCCTGGCTGATCTAAACCAGGCAAAGTTCACCCCATCGTAATGTGATCAGATACATTCTGTTCGGTTGCGATGATGTTTGTCCTCGAATGGAGCGGCAGTAGGAAAAGACTTTTCTGCTTCGAAGTTTTCGTAATAAAAGTCACTAGAAGAATCAAGGGGTGTAAAAAAAAAGATCCGCTGTTGCGAAATTATCGCGAAATTCCGCTTTTTTAACGAATAAACAATCGCAATTTCTTGCCCCTTTCCTCCTTTTTTTTAAGTACTACCTTCCTTGCTCTGCGTATTACCGGGCGGCGACGTGCCGACAACATTTTTTTTGGATCTACCGCGCGATTATAATCGTTATATAAAATGACTGAAGTAGTTATACTATCACCCGCGTCGCCATCGATCTCCCCCGATTCACCTGTATCGCCACCAATGAGCGACGACGAGTCATCGACAACAACCGTTGTGCACCTCAAAAGCCCGTTTGTGAACGAGAAGACGCCGCTGCTGTTCAAAGCCGACGCGTCGCGCAAGGGCCGATACGACTACGCCGCGTCGCGACACATGCCTCCCCGAAGCCAGTCCGAATCTCTCGACACGTTCGCGCAATCGCGAGACCCCGAGGACCCGATGGTACCTGACCAACCTAATCTCGCCGTGATAAACTCTGATGCGTCCGAGGGAGGCAGCGCCTCTGTGGGCGGGCCGTATGAGCCTTCCACTTTTGACCAGCTCAAGAGCTCCCTGAGAAAGTCATTCAAGACTGGCGACATCGGCAATCCAGCCGAGGCGCGAGTCATCAGACAGAAGGCCGCTAACGACCGGAGAGGAAGTAGCGCTGCTGGCGCCGCAGGCCAATTCATCAAGTGCGCCTCTATTTTCCCTTGCTAAACCTTTCAATCGACCTAATTTCTCTCAGGAGTATGCTTGGTGCCGGCATTCTGTCAATGCCCAAATCTTTTTCGTTGAGTGGCCTGTGGCTTGGCGTTTTTGCTCTCCCAATATTAACGGCTATTATCATGTGCTCACATGCAGTACTGATAAGAGTGAGTACTCCTGAATGAGTTGCATTTTTCCCTAATCAGGATGTAGTGCAAGCGTGCTGCAAACAAAACTGAAACTGGAGATGCTCACAATGGCTCAAGTAATTTTTAACTCTCCCATACTTATTCTTACCGTGTCTCGCAGTTATCACCTACAAGGACATGGGAGCTCTTACAAGCAAAACCACAAGGTGGGCTGTACTTATTACCCTCTGCCTTCTGCAACTTTGTTTCTGCACTGGGTGGATAATCATCATGATTAACAATATTCACACACTCATTCCCGGGATCTCACGATTTATTCAGCTTATGTGGGTAAGCAAACCTCTTTTCCAAAAGGGAATTACTTACATTACCGCAGTTATTCCCCGTACTTGTAATGTTGTCTTGGATTAGATATGTCAAACAACTTGTCCCCTTATCTTTTGTTGGTCTTGGCATCTACGTCTTTGGTGTTATGGGGCTGAGCTATTACTACGCCATCCCGAACTTGGACCAAGCACACTATGCTGAAACTGTCTCAGCCAACTGGGCCGCACTTCCACTTTTCTTGTCTACTTTGCTCTACTCCTGCGGATCGAGCTTCAACAGCGTCATTTCTTGTGAATCTACCTTGAAGAAACCCGGAGAGGCATCAACGATGTCCATGTCTGGATTTACGCTGTACGCTTTCATGATCTTGTCTTTTGGAGCCGTCATGTACGCATCCGGCTATGGTGGGTGCTCTGTTGTACTTGATTGCTTGCCCCCGGTATGCGACGCTCGTTCACATCCATTTTTACTCATCTTACCTCGCAGGGCCCCGCAATCACCGTCGTGAAACTGCTTCTTACCCTCTCTCTTTTGCTGACCTATCCCCTGGGGCTGAACATCGCACATGAGGGTTTGGAAGACGAAATTTTCACCCCCGACACCGTTGCCCCTGTCCGCTGTGCCGTACGAACTTGCCTCGTCATTCTCACATGCGCTGTTGCTCTTCTCTTCCCCGACTTCAGTGTATTCTCCATCCTGGTGAGCTCCTTTTCCCTCTGTCACTGCCTCTCACCACTTTACAGGTTGGATCACTTGTTATTCCCATAGTTGGGTTTGTTGTACCACCGTTCCTGTTCTTCCGGCTTGTGCTGTTCCAGCCCGACGCCAAGCGAGACCTGAAGTGGAAATTGCTTTGTGCAGGGATGGTGTCACTCATCGTCTTTGGGGTCTCTTTCCAGATGCTGACCATTTACACCACCCTCATAAACAATTTCGTCTAGACAAGACACTACAAGGAAGCCAAACAAACAAAAAAAATAATAAAAAACCAGGGGTTGGCCCCTTGTGTGTATACCTTCTATGGGAATGCTCATGCAAAGAAAGGGAACAGAATTTGCTCGTTTCCCTTTGCCAACCTATCACGCTCCCAAGGTATGTTCTCTGTGTGTGGTTTTACACTTTGCAGGCGAAAACAAATAACTTGCAAAGAGTGACAGCGTTGTACTGGTAGCTCTTCACTCACTAATCAAGTCAACACCCATTGTTTTCTCTTTCTGCGGAATGATAAGGGACAGGGACGACGTAGAATTTGAGTTTCTCAGGCGTCTTCCCGGCGCACTCACGGCCGCCGATCAATTCGTCGCACTCGCGTCGTCCCTGCTCCCTCGCGCCCGGCACGCCGCCGCGCTGCCCCCTTCTGTGCTCGTGGAGTGCATCGGCAAGAGGTGGGTGACGGCCGTCGACCGCCCCGTGCTCGCCAACTTCGGCCTGGGCACCCGCACCGACTACGAGGTCTTCTTCAGCCTGTCCCACACCCTGGGCCTCGTGCAGGTCCCCTGCCGCGTCGTCCGCAACTCGGCGGTGCTGGGATGGATCGCACCAGACAGGTGCGTGATGCTCCCGGATATGATCTATGGTCATAGCCAGAACAACGTGGTTGTCGGGAAGATACGCGATGATGACGATGGTGATGGTGATGACGACATAGCGCAGATACAGGAGCTTCTGGGGTGGAGGGATCGTTTTAGGCCAAGTGCCAGGGTGGCGTGCAACAGGAGGTGGATTGCGATGTCACGGAAGAGATCAGGAGCTCTGATGGTGTGGAGGGTGGAGGGTGGTGTGGCATCAGAAGACCACCTCGAGTGCTCGGTGGTGAAGAAGTGGCTGCGGCTGAGGTTCTTTACAACAACAAGCGCGTATGACTCGGAGTCTGACACTCTGGAGCTGTCATTTCTGGAGGATGACTTGGTGTTTGCAACCTCCATTGTTATTCATCACGTTGACTTGAGAAAGGTCTGGCAGGAAGGTGCAATCACCATGGATAGTGTGTCCGTAATTTCTGACTGCTGTTTGTCGGAACCGCTCTCTGCAGGCCTGTGTTCCCCACTGTTGGACAGGGACAAAGTGGTTTATTACTTGCCGGTCACAAAGGTATGTTCCACCAAACCAAGGAAGAAGGTTCCAGGAAGTTTATCAAGGAGTACCCTTCGGCGGCTGCCATTCAAAGCACCTGCCCGTACAATAGAAAAGCACTACCTTCTTGATTTAAACACAGGGGAGCCTATCGCGTGGTTGAAAACCCCAGAAGGACAAGTGGAAGTGAAGGCAGTTGATGAGTCACACCTCGCCACAACAACCAGTGACCACTCATCAACCTCTGTTTTTGCCTTATCCTCCCTCACTCGCCCAAACAAACAAGGAGCTCCAGAGACGCCATTTCGTCAAGCAGCCCATTCCAGGAGGTGCGTCCATCCTCGCCCCACTCCACTGTGCACATACAGGCACCCACCAGGAACACAGGCAGTGACATCAGGATGTGGCCTTCTTGTCACCAGCACAACTGTGCAATCCCCACCAATCAGTGATGATGCACGCCGCGTGGCCATCCACTACCACCACCCCTCATCGAGCAGGAGGTTTGGGATTCCATACAACACAGCCGCGCCACTGTCCATGCACACGTTCACTGACGCTGTGTCAGGTGCCACGTTGTTCACCATCACTTTGCCCATGGGCGTACTCCTTCTGTCGATCGTCCCCATCACGTTCCGCACCCCAAAAGTGGTCACTTCACGTGCATGGTGACATGCTCATGTCACGAAAGAGAATAACCCGTTTTTTTCAATCACTGCACACACAATTCTCACAGTTGGTTGAATGAACGATTTATGAGTGATTCTGAGCTTGTTTGTTGGTTTGTTGTTCTGCTTATGTGTCCTCAGGGTGAACTAATAAGCACCACAGTAAAACCGGCAAGAACAACATCGCCCCACAGTCACCATGGCATTTCAACATTACTGAGGACGCATAAGCAGAAACCTGAAAGGAGTAATGAATTCAAGGCAGAGTATGGAATAATTAACATACAGAGAATTTCAATGGCCGTGAAGTGTTATTTGTGAAGCTTAACTTGACATGACGGCGAAGGTGATTATGCTTCGCCTTGGTGTAGACAAACTGGAACTGTCTGTGAGTCAGTGGATCGACAAATGTTCTGGTAAGGTCCAGCAGGGGGTCCAAGCACGGCAGTGATAGTAAAGGTAGGCCCAGGCGCGGCTGCTTTTGCTTTCATTAGATGCAATCAGTAGAGCTTGCCTCTACCTTCATGGACTTGGGCTGAATCCACTTCCTTCAACAGTTAAAATCCACGTGCTTGGTGCAAAGAAGCTGCTGCGGCTGAGGTTCTTTACAACACAAAGCGCAGATGACTTTTGCCATGCCAATGGGTCTTCACATTAAAGTCCACAACCAGACATCGCAACGTGCAAACTTATTGGACCGTTTCCTGTCCACCAACATTGTCATTATGGGAGACCTTGAGTGCCGAGCCCCCAAGGAACTCCCACAATGACAACGAACCCACAATCTGGGTTGAGCACGACATCGCGACTGTAAGTGAGGCCGGTACCTCCTGGCGATGACGAAGCACCAAATCGGTAGCGCCACTGTGGGACACACCAACGCGTTGGGAGTGACGAGGGACCGACCCTTACACTGCATTGTAGATCACTGAAGTCGACAAAAATTAATTGTGGATCTCTCAGCTTTATTAGTCATCAACAAATAAAAAAGCAACATTGGTTCTGCCTGTAGCGGCCCGGGCGCTACCCACAATAAACAAAACAAGACACTTCCACAGCTACATCACACCACATAAACCTCGAAAACCTACGCTGTCGTAGTCCCGCGGTCTACGACGATCCACAGCAACAGCCAGTGCTCATCGACGTTGCGCAGGGGGAGGGAGTGGTAGGCAGGCGCAGGGGCACGGGCACGGGCACGCGCAGGCCGGGGCACGGGCAGGGGCACGGGCAGGGGCAAGGGGCAGGGGCAGGCGCAGGCAGGGGCACGGGAACGGGCACGGGCAGGCGCAGGGGCAGGGGCACGGGCAGGGGCAGGCGCAGGCGCAGGGGCACGGGCAGGGGCACGGGCACGCGCAGGGGCACTCGCAGGCGCAGGCGCAGGGGCATGGGCACAGGCACGAGCAGGGGAGCCATGCATGTAGTGGTTGTTTGTGTAGTTCCATTTTCAGTTTCTTGTTCATAAGTCTTAAGCACCAAACACATGCATACTAAGTTTGCTTTAAACTTCAGTGTTCTTGTTGCTTTCCTGTGGTATCAATTCCCAATCTTAGTTCTACACAACTATATAACGGCACAGGTCTGTGTCACTGTCAATCTGTCCTCTGTCCTGGAATCCCATTCTCTGGAGGCTGTCATGGCATTACCTTTGGCTGTCCTGGCATTACCTCGTGCATGCATGTATGTGGCTGTCATGGCATTACCTTTGGCTGTCCTGGCATTACCTTCTCTGGAGGCTGTCATGGCATGGATTTATTTATTATTTCCTTTGAGTATTTTGTTCTCCACACAAAAGTGGCGCACTTTGTGTGCACACTTTTGTGTGGTTACCTGTTTTCTATTGTTTGTACTTTTTTTACCTTGTGAACTCTGCTTTGCCACAGTCAATTGGTCCTGTGTCCTGGCACAAGCTTAGTTCAATGGACACTCGAGTGTGGATGATGAACAATCAATCCAATGCAGGCTTGATGGAATTACTGGAACAAGGCAGTGTCTCATGAACACACTAATGCAGACTGCAGTGGTGATTGATTCCAAGATAATATGGACTTGAGAATTGCACAACAGCATGACTTCAAAACTAACCACCCCTAACCACACCAAAATAGTTATCCTTTGCACTACAGGCTGAGGTTTCAGAAGAACTGCTCTCTGATCTCAAGAAGGTGGAGTGTGTGTGCTTAAGTAGAATCCACAAGGCTACAACCTTCGAACAGAACTCTGAGCTCCACAGCACGTTGTTCAAGTGCAACATGCTCCTGTACCAGCACTACATGATTCTGAGATTGTGTCTTGCACTCGACATTGCACGACGAGACTGCGTTCTAGCACGACCTCTCAACCACGTGGATCACTGAGCGTTGCGTTCTACCAACAAGGACTACATCACCATCTTCACGATCTATTGCACCTACTTCATCGCCGACACGCACGTCTGGAACGACGACATCACCATCGCCGCGAGCACTACAACGCGTACACCATTTGTGCACGCTCGACATCGGCATCGTTGGCACTTCGGAATCCGCGTAACCAATGATCATTGATCACAAAAAGAATTTCGTTCGAAGAAAGCATCAGTTCTATCAAATCTCTTGCGACATCGAGGCACGCGGAGATACCGGCACAGTGACGAGAGAGAGTCCGGCATGGTGGAATCATGATGGCATTACGAGAGTGATGCCGCAGAATCGCGCTCTCAACCGGCATTTTCGAGGATATTACCTGCAGTCAAGCGGACATTTCCGGCACTGGTAGAATGCATCCTGCAACAGGATTAGTACAGAAATGATGGGAATCATGCATACAACACCTGCAAACGTTCTTACAAATGCAGGAATGCTAGATATGCAGATTTGAAGCTCGGAAATCATCCAAAGCTATGTAGCATTATTACCACTCTATTTAGTCATTTCGGTTGTATCTATTGGTTTATTGGCTTGTATTTGCGTTATATTAAGCAGTTAATGCTACTTGGATAGCGAATTTCACTCTATGATATAGAAATTTTCGAAATAGTCATGGTAACATTATTTTGAAGTGAGAACACCAGAATCTTCTGCACGAAGTTAGTTTGGCATCTCTGAAGAGAATGGTGTTACCTTGCTCAAATTGAGGCAGTGCAAGATGAACAACCTGAGGAATTTCTGGAAATTCTGATGCCAAGTCTGCACATAGTATAGGTGCAAATTCGAGAATGGCACACAGTGACATTCTAGACTCACCATACTCATTGACAACTCCATGCAACGCCGGACATGAACCGATACGACGCACAACGCACAGCGAATGGAACACCGTAGCACTTTTCGTTTTCGTTTTTTCAGAAGAACTGATCTCTGATCTCAAGAAGAAGGAGGAGAGTGTGTGACAGAAAACTCTCTGCGAGATTGACCTGCTGAGTCGGCACTCTGACAGGACATCTGAAGAAATCAAGTTGGTGGAAATCTACCTGATTCACCTCGATTTCTCAAAGTTCGTTTGTTGCCGGGCCGGTGTGGCGTGTAACGGGTGGGTGATTGGTCGTGCTACAGAACGTAGCATTTTTTTTGGTGTTTTCTTTGTTTGTTTTGTTTGTTTTTTAATTGGATTTTTTGCTTTGTCTCGTGTTACTTAAGTTTGTTTTATTTCGTTTGGCTTTGTCTTGTTTTTGTTTCCATTTCTCTTCTGTTTTTCTTTTTCAAGTTCTCACATTTAAAAACCAGGTGGTGTTGTAGACGTCAGCAGAATATGTGGATCGGCTCCATTCCACTGGTATTCTCTTCTTTGAGTCCCCCAATATACTCACCTCCAATCTCTAGGTCCTTTTCCGCCTTCATGGGAGTGTCGGCATTGGGGGTCCTCTGACTTTCAGCAGCTCAGCCACTGGTATGGTTTCTTATTTCTTCTTTTTCTCGTTTCACCTTGTACAGTTGTGGTGGACTTGCCATGACAGCCTTTTTCGCCTTCATTGTCTCCCCCCAGTATTGCCTCACCTCCAATCCCAGATTTTTTTCCTTTTCCTGCAACCTGTGTTGAAATGGGTCTTCTGTTTCCGGCACCGTGGCACTGGTGTGTGACTCCTCCTTTTTTTCTTTTTTCGATTTCTCACACTTTATACAGAGGTGTAGCAGCAACTTGCCGGCTGCTGTGATGAAAGCCTGTCATCACCAAGGTAAATCCCCCTCTCTCTTTGTATGATCACCACTAAACCATGACAGGTAAATGCGCAGGATGTCCCTACCCTTTCTTGCATTTCTGGCACTTTGTGACCAGAAATGGTAGGTGGCTTCTTCTTTTTTTGACTTTTTCTCCAGGCTCAAGATATTATTTAGGTGGAGGCTGACCATTATCAAGGTACATTCATTCCCTTTCTATTATCACTCCACTCAACAACAGGACCCTGGATACCAGAAGGGCTGATGAACAGAGTGCGTGCAGAAAGGCTTTCTTCCGCCTCCACCCACTTCACCTCGGCACTAACACCCCTTGCTCGCTCTCTCGCTCCTGCCTGCGCACCTACACACCACTCCACTGTGCCACATTCCCAACCTACACTTACTCCCACCTCTCCATGATGTGGCCTGGCCTGAAGTTGCGAAAACAATTTTTTTTCTTTTGCCTGAAGACATGAGAATAAAGAAAAGGCAACAAGTTGTTTTCCTATTTGATTTGTACATCTTGGACATTCCATCATGGCTCTGTGACATCAAAAATCCATGGTGAGTGCGGGGCAACATTATCACGTGACCAAAGTGCTCGGGTTCGTGATGGTTTTACTGTGTGGATGACAGCTTCACCTTGGGCAGAAACCTGGAGTAATTTTAAAGTAGAGTATAGGATAACAAACATACAGTGAACTGCAACTGGTGGT
>JAHLWZ010000187.1:217649-257454 GCA_020536535.1 Pelomyxa schiedti | reverse complement strand
CTCCGCCCTCCCCCCTATGCCACGGACCCCCCGGTGCAACAACCACTGCGGCCGCCCCGCCCTTGCCCCCTTCCCAGCACCACCAGACGACGACCACCACCCGCCACAGGCACCGCCACCACAGGCAGCAGCAAGGCCGCGACGCCACGCCCCCTTCTCAGCAGCAACAGCCACCCCCGTCACCCTTCTCCCCCCTGCCCCCGCTCCCGCAGAAACCCCAGCCCCCAGCACTGACACCGCCCCCTTCTCCCCACCATGCGCAGCCGCCGCCGCCGCCTCCGCCTCCCACCGCAGACCAGACACCACCAACCGCCCACTCGACAGTCGTCCACGCCCCCCCTTACACCTCGCCTCCCCCTCCTACGGCCCCGACCTCTACCACTGCAACCTCGATCGGCACTGGCGCCGCCTCTGCTGCCCCTTCTACTACAACAGCCGCCACCACAACAGCAACAACAGCCACAACAACCACCGCCGCCGCCGCCTCGGCCGACGTGCAGTGCACACCCCCTGTGCTGCCTTCGCCGCGACCCCCGCACTCGCACGCACACTCGCGGCCCCGCACCCACGCCCGCCCGCCCCCGGCGCCGCCGCCGCCTCCCCCCTTGTCGGGCGTCTCGCACAGCCCCAGCGGCAGCCTCTCCGTCTGCGAGAGCGGGGCCGGGGGCGCCCGGGGCGTCGGCCTCGGCGGCTCCCTGGTGGTGCCCGCCACCGCCACCGCCGCCTCCGCGGCGCCGCCCGCCGTGGTTCCGCAGGCCACTGCCATGTACAGCATATCCGGGTTCGGCGGGACCGTGGACGTCAGCGTGGGCGTTGGAGTCGGGGTTGGCGTGTGTGCCCCTGCCGTGCAGCGGGAGACCAGCTCGGTGACCGGAGTGGGGACTGGGACCGGAAGCAGCAGCGGGGGTGGGTTTGGGATCGGCGGGAGTGTTGTTGGTGCTGGCGGATTCAGTGTTGGTGGCAGTGTGATTGGTGGTGGATTCCATTCCACCACTTCTGCCGCTGCTGCGGCGGCGGCTTCTGCCTCTGCTTCTGCTGCTACTGCTTCTGCTGCCACTGCTGCTTCTAGCGCGGCTACTAGCACTTGCTATAGTGTGAATGGTGCAGCTACTTCGCATTTCTCATCAAGTCTGAGTCATTCTGTGGCTCATAGTGGTGGCAGCAACTCTTACATGTCTCATTCTGACATTTCTGTAACTGCGGCTTCACCGACTACTGTAACTGTAAATATTAATGAGGCACCTGGTTTCTGGGCAGGATGGCTGGGTGTGATGTACAGATTTTTTGTGCAGCGACTGCCCTCAGTGCTATTTGGATGCGGGGCGTTTCAGCCCTTCACACACTTGGCCAATCAAATTGGAACTCCCCATGTTGCCCATCCAAGTATGCATTCCGATGTCGTGGCGCAAGCACATGTACAGCAGATGAGAGGAGGCTTGGTCACAGAGAGGGGAATTTGGTGCAGTGGCTGCTGGTGTGGAAGTGGTGGAGTCCACTTAGGAGAGCAAGGTAAACGAGTGTGGAAGGTGAGGGGAGTCCACTTTCTTGTCTGGTTGTTTTTGCTTTTGCTACCACTGGGATTCTCACTGGTAACATCCTCAGAGCATTGTATTATCAACACTAACGGCAGAGACATCCCAAAAACAGAACCCCTTTGGGTCCTATCCAACAAAATCTGTATACACGGGTATCATAGCTGTAATGTTTTCCTTTATAAAAATAGGTTGCTTTGTGTTTCTATGACTGATCTTCTCACAACTGTTTTATAGCAAATTTTATAGCACATAATTACTTTGATAAAGCGGTAATAGACCTCATCTTTTTTTTTTTTTGCACTCAAATCATCTTCAGACATCATCTGCTTCAGGTCCTACACAGCACACTCCTTCAAAAAAGAAAAAAAGAAGGCTTGCATTTCCTTTTTTCCGAAGAGGCTCAGCTACACTGCAACGTATAACCTCCAGCATTCGGCAAACCAATGTCAGTTCATCAAATACATCTACTACAACTACTCCATCTACTACTTCTGGTAGTAAAACTAACAACCCCACCATCACTTCTGACACAGCTACCATTCAAAATACAAGCAACCCTTCAGGAATGCTTATCCCTACAAGTTCAAGCAGCACTTCACATGTATCTCCCCATCCCACACACTTAGCACCACCTTCACCGCCCTGCCTATCTTCTACTTTTCCTACACATCTACACCAATCATCTAATGTACGAAATAATTCTCCTTCCCTTCCAAACGGCCCCATAACTACTTCAGCAACAACACCTCCACCACTTCTCAATTGTACTCCAACGACATCACCAAAAATAAATCCCCAAGATTTGCAGCCCACATTACGGAAGAGCAGATCGGCAAGTGGCCATGCACAGTCACCACATGCACTCAAACCAGCCCTTGGAACTTCCACTTTCATGTGAGAGAAATGCAACCAAAACGTTGTTTCAATTCTAACCTCATGAAGAGATCGAGAACCTGAAAGTGCACATCTTGAGGATAAATCTGTGCTTAAAACAGCATTCAGTAAGAAAAAACTACCATGCAACGAACCTAATTCAGTCTAGGTAGGATCAAAAACCGTTCCCACCATAAGCTCACTTTACGTATGAATGTTTAAACTGAATGGCTTTTTCTTGTTCCTTGACACACAAAAAGTCACAGAAACAGAGTACAGTGATGGAGGAGAGGAAGGGTCTCTGTCTGAAGGGGAGGTATCAGAAGGTATCCCAATGAGCAATGTGGGAAAACACAGGCTTTCAGATGGAAGTAAGATGCACTACATACCCTTTGTTTTGTTAAAATATGTTTAGAAATTCCGACACGCAGTTGTAGCTCACTAAGTGATGGAGAAATTACGGATGAAGAGGCTTCCTTTTCCACTTCAGCTCTCAGTGACGACGAAAATAGCTCCCACACTACCACCTCCACATCCACATCCAATACAACCACTACTACCACCACAACTACCGTAACAAATACAACAACTTCAATAGTTGGGTCTTCTCCAGCACCACTTCCACAACTAACAACTTCCACTGCTAGTTTTACTGGGAAGTCATCGACTCCAACCTCTGTTATCCACACAGAAGTCACTACAAAACCAGGTGCCAATGCTTCAGTCTCAACCC
This sequence comes from Pelomyxa schiedti, assembly GCA_020536535.1. Taxonomy (NCBI): domain Eukaryota; phylum Evosea; order Pelobiontida; family Pelomyxidae; genus Pelomyxa; species Pelomyxa schiedti. The sequence goes on along the minus strand of JAHLWZ010000187.1, from coordinate 254,313 downwards.
CTTCCCAGCCTGCACCCACTCCAGTATTCCCTGAAAGCATTCATACCTTTGTTGACGAGAATGGTGAGTTGGAGTATTACACATTACCTGCCAGCAACCTTCCCACTGTACTGGAACCCAGTATTCCTGTTCCCTTACAGTCAGCCCTCCCTACACCAACTGCAGCAGCAGTGCATCCACTGTGTGCTCCCAAAACTCCATGTATTTCACTTGCTTATTAGTACCTTTTTCAGAGAACACGATCCAAACGGGATAAAAGGTGGACCTACAGAGATCGAGACCAACTCTTGGACATTTAACATAGGTTCTTGACTGAGTCACATTGTTTGGTGTTTCACACACAAAAAAGATAGGCTGTTGCTGCTGGAACTCCTTGATAAAAATCACTGGAGCCTTGAAATTTTTGTAGAGTTACTTTGTGTGTGTGCTACTGCCTGGCTTGGTTTGTCAATACTCGAATTTTACTCTGGGTTTGGGCTATTCATGGTATGCTTTGTTGTGGCTGGGGCCCAATTTAGGTGTGCTCTTAGTGATTTGGGAAGATGTATTAATTCGATTTTCTTTGCAGTGTGTTAAAGGCGCCACATCCAGATGGCTTCTCAACAACTGTGGTATCGCCTACCTACTAGTTGAAGTATAATCTCAAGGGAAAAATTACAGGAAGCACGGCCTTTTGAATCCTTAACCAGATCAAGCTATTTTGTTATCATGGCTGTGATTCTTCTATTGTGTTCCTACAGTGAGAAGCAGTTAAATCCATTTACTCTTGGATTTGAATCTATCTCAGAGGAAGATATAACTACCAACGACTCCCTGTATGCTGTTTCTTTCGTTTTTGTTTTTTTTTTTTTTATTCTCTTAAGGATATATATCTATGGCTTTACCATTGACCAATATGCAATCACCAAGAAAATTGTGACAGTTATTGCCTATATAATTCCCTACACACCTCTGTTCTTTATGACTGGCTTGTTACCAAGTATCAACACATGCATATATTGCTTTTTTGAGCAGGCCAATATCCATGTGTTTGGAGGAACAGGTTTCAAAATTCAGTTTGAAAGCTCTTCCTTAGCCCTCATAGGCTCCAGCTCCTTTTTCGCTGTTTTCGTAGAGTTCTTTCGGGCTACTTTCATATGTGGATTAACTTCAGCCATTGGCATCAGCTGGAACTCAAGCATAGCAACACTTTCTCTTTATGTTGCTTTGCTTGCTGGTCTATCGTAAGCTGCTGCACTCTTTCTATAAATACCCACTATCTGGAAAGATTCTTGCACAGTCGTGTGACCTGTGAACTCAGGTTGCTGCTTCCCACTTTGAAATTTCTTTCAAGTCGTCGGCACATTGCTTCTCTTTTCCAAGACAAGTACAAAGTAGCAAGTTCAGCTGGGGTGTCTGCCTCTACTGTGGCTGGTTCAGATAGTGAAAGTCACTTGGATAGATTACAGAAGAGGTCAACATACCCAGCCAAGAGTATGTTTATTGTTTCTTTTACCAGGTTGTTTTTCTAATCCAACTAGGGCTTGTTATTGATCTTATTGGCACAGTATTGGTCATTTTTGTTACCTTCACTGCGCATTGTACTGGCTTATTTCATATTCTAGCTCTTCACACCCCATATCTGGTTGAAGTCTTGGTCATTATTTGTGGCACATTCTCTCACATTATACTTCCCTGGTTGGTACTTTTCGTTTGGCACAGTAGAACTTATTTATTATTCAGCTTGAGATCTCGTTATCCCCTTAAATTGTTTCAGGCTCCTTTCTTGACAAGCAATGAATATAATGTATAGTCATCAAACCCCTTTTTTTCCCCCCACATACCTTATAGATTTTTGATCCAAACCACAACACTCGTGTCATGTGGTTTGAAATTTTGGGCTATATCCTATGCATGGCAGAAAAATGTATCATTTTACCGGTTTTCTTCATGTGTGCAATCAATACAAGCATGCAACACATCATTGACATCTTTGGCTCCTAGTTAATACCCCATCCAATTTTTCCTAATCACGCTTAACTGACATCACTTCAGTGGTGGAGTTTTCCTTGTTTCAGCTATCAGTGTCAAGCTTTTCAACAGTGCATTTCGAGATACCGCCCAATCGTTTTTTGGAGTTCTGTTTTGCATTTTCATGTTTGGCTTTGATTCCCGAATTCACGCAGAGACACTCTTGATTGATCTATTTGTCTCGACAGTAGCTGTTTCCAAAGTAACTCAACTCTCTTTACACTTTAGGGTTGACTGAAGAACGAACAGATAACGGAACTGATTGATAAGCTTGATTTTTTTTCCGTTTATATTGCGCCATGGAAACTCAGTTGGGGTTCTGCATTTCATGCCGTTTTGCAGCCACTCAGCCTTCCACGTAATTTCTTCATTAAAACTACTATTGGTTTAAGTTAATCTATTTAACAGATTTCTCTTTCTTTTTGGTGGAAGCTGCCTGGTCTACACTTGTATCAGCACCTTTCCTTCCAATATGTGGCAGTGTGTGGTTCATTTCCAGTTGGGTGAGGCCTGTACGATTTTGGGAAGTTGAATACCATTCTGATCTCTTTGGTAAGAGTATTTAGCTTTCGATTGAGTAACTTTGGAGAATTAGATCACTCACAAATCAAACTTTCTGAATCACTTGACGTTGATGGTATGCTTGTGACCCCTAAAAAAAAAGGACTAACATTTCACAGACACAAATATTGGTTGTCCGGATGCTGCTTTCTATCAACACCTTCTCTATTGCCTGCAGGAAACACTGCAATCAGACATAGGTAAAAAGTACAACTACAATTTTCATTCTCTGACATTTATTTAAAGAGGCAGGCCGCCTTGGCACAGTTCACACTGGTGACTTTTTCCTTCTGATGAGTGACATGCTAACAGCACTGGTGCATATCATCTCCATTGGTAATGGTTACACCACCTTCCAGCTCCGTGGGTTGGAGCTCAAAGGTACTCCGTTAGTACTCACGAACTTTTTAAAACATCTGGCATGACACCCAACAATATAGGGCCTATTTGCCAAGAGAGGGAACTTACAGCATTGAACAAAGGAGAATACTCCACAGATGACTGGTTTTGTTGCACCAAGCCCCGTGGCCCGTTTCCAAAATTATTAACCATGAAGGTTCATTACACGATAAGTTATTACCCTCTCATCTTTTGTAGGATAGTGCCAACTTCCGATGGTGCACCTGGGAGGTTGTCAACACTGCGTATCTACTAAATACCTACAGTATCGCTCTGCTTCCTGCTACACCCATGTTCAATACTTTTGGGCTACGGAAAGTGTTCATCAGGTTCCCATTCCACAGATGGATTAAACTACAGTATAACTTGAATGGCAGAAATTTTGTCAGTAGTTTGATATACCACACATTAAGCTCACCTAAGCTGGGAAGTTGGTTGGATAATCCTGAATTGATGGCACTTCTTTCTGATAATTATCAATTGCCAACTTTTGTCGATGAGGATTCCTTGTTCAATGCAGGGATAGGTCCTTACAATTCCCCATCTTTGACAATATTTGACTGTCGTTTAAAGATGATGACTTTGATAAAGAAATGGGTGGCATCACTTTCTCCTCCTACATGCACACTTTCAATGACTGGATGACATTTTGCAGCAATGAACTTACCAGGTGTGCTGGCACCACCCCCAAATAACATACTAACAACACTCAATAGTAATAGGAGAAATTCTCATCAGAGGGAACCGTCACCAGACCCCAAGCAGCCCTCAATTTCAGAAGAAGTACCAAATTTGAAAGTACCTATTCCACCCCACGTGTCCCTGCTGTGTTTTGCCATTAGTCTACTGGGCAGAAGGCTTCTCGTTGTAAATCAGGAGTGCATTTACAACACAGATTTGTTTTTACAGAGAGTATACGCTATTTTAAAGGTTGAATATGGAACTTCCGAAAATGGTTTCTGATTTCACTCACAATATGCATTCTCTCCAGGGTGACTACAGGGTTACAGCACCACTCGATGAGTGGGTTATTGCAGAATTATCTATCTTGGTGTGTTCCTAGCATATTATTATGAGGGTACTTTGGCACATTTGACATTGTACCATTCAGGAAAATGTTGTAGGGAAAGCTCTGAAGACAAGTTTACGACTTCACCAAGATGTCCTCGCCTCTGAGGATTTGTCAGATCCAAGTATATTTTCTGCACTTTCTCATCCAATTCCATCTGTAATCTTGTCATAAGGAATCCTACTGGGATTGCTGTGCGCCTACGACGAAGAGCTTATTGTGTGCCATGAGGCAGACCCTTTGTGGACACAATCTGTGGTTACAAACACAAAACAGCTGCTATCACTGCGGAAGCATGTGGATGCTGACACAAGCGCAATTGACTTCAGCATTGTTATGCTTCAGTACAGATACGTGAAATTCCGGGTTTGTTCCTTCTTCCTTCCCACAACATAAAAACACCAATCAGCACTACAATACCCAGTCTACTTTTTAAATAAGTTGCAATTCACCAAACTGACAAAATGTAGCTTGTGAAATTCAACCGCGAGAGTGTGCGTGGATTGTGGGCAGGCCAACAGCAAGAGATAGTTTATGTTGGAAACACCAACCCCGAGCGAGGGTCTGTACAGCAGCTCAACACGACAGCAAGAAACATGGTGTGTCAGGCTTGTAACCCCCCCGTGGGTATTCCCGTGTTTGTATCTCCACTGGTTACATCGTATGCCCTCATTTCTCCCTCTGTGCCACCACTGTTGCTAAACCAAGCTCACACAGGTACCGGCCTTTCCTCGACATCATACTCAAGAGCAAAGCCAAGTCCCCACCTCAGTCCATCTGGTGGAAAATCCTTGTTGAAAATGTGTGAATAATTTTCGCTTGTTTTTTTTTATGCCCGTTGCAACCAGAAATTCGAAACACCCCTCTTGGTGGGCGTGTGGTTCCTGTCATTTTGTGCCACGACGATGAGAAAGTATGGATCAACAGTAACACCGAGAAATGCTGGCAACTACAAACAAAATGAGCGCGACACAGCACCCCCATGCCTTTGGCATGACGAGAGAGGCAGTTTCATTTGAAAGGCAAATCTTCATAAATGGGTTTGTGTGCACTCCTTAGTCCTCAACGAAACAATTCCCCACGTAAGAACCATCAACTGTTCCTACGTCCTGTTTTCGTTTGTGTGGTTTTCCCTACTTCAACCCTCGGATTTTCAATGGGTATCTCTTTTCCATCGGCACTAGACACGCGATATATGATTATTACTACCTACTCTTTGCCATTGACAAACCTCAGGCTGCTTAACTCTTCCTCAGCGAAGTGGTACGTCATAAATTAATTCCCTGGTACTCGGGGAGGTTCAATCAATAATACCAGTGATACAATCAGCCACGGCAGTGCAACTGAGCACAATTTTATGCTATTTCGAGTTTCTTTGAGACTATCTTGTTCCAGAAGAGAAATGTCGCACGGTTACTAGTATCTCACTGATACATATTATCTCGACACATCACCAGTCACAACACAGTATCCATGTATTCATTCGTTTCTACACCGCTTCTCTATTCTAGCCATTCCGTAAGTCACAACCCAGACCCGAAAATACACCACACTGATAGACTAAAAGGAGGGGAAAAAATCTATTTTCTTTTTTTTTCATCGGCAAGCAGCCGAAGGCGCCACGTGCTTTCAAGCCACACCAAACAAGAGGCTCATTCCCCATTTTATCCCCCGCTGGGATTGAGAGTGCTCTGGAAACGGCCTAGATATCAAAAGCAAAAGTGAGTGTAAATTAATAGTTGGCTGAACCTACTGGGTTTGAAGACTGCTGCCCGATTTTTGCTGTAATTGAGTGCTTGAATTGAATCCCGAGCTTCCCAAATCTTTTCCCATCCATCCATCCCTCAGAGTCGCTGACCTCACCACACTCCAAGTCACCCACACTCCAAGTCACTTCTTGAACCTTGCATGCTTTGCACTCAATAATAATGCCTTTGCTGCCCGGCCAAATATACTAGTTGGATTTTGGCTTTTGAAAGGGAATCGCCCTCACAATCACCCTCACTCAGTGAGGGTGGTGCTGAGCACAAGAGGCTCATTCCCCATTTTATCCCCCGCTGGGATTGAGAGTGCTCTGGAAACGGCCTAGATATCAAAAGCAAAAGTGAGTGTAAATTAATAGTTGGCTGAAGTACTTACTGAACTCCTATTCACCGCCCTGTGCCAACGCCAATGCAGCAGCAGCAACAACGCACTCGCCACAACTATGCGGTAATCTGGGGACTTCCCAGAGTTTTTTGGACTGAGGAACCAACCTGGACACGACGGTGCCTCCTTACAAACCGCACAACGTGTTTTTCGGGTGTACAATGGCGTTCACAGTGACCCATTTTTCATGGTGCCATGTGTGTCGTAACTACTCGTTAGAGTCACCTGTCTAGCCAAATTTACCTGCCCACGTTGATATTTGTGCAGCATCTACTACCACAGGAAGTGATGTAGAATTACTGGTCGAATGGCATTTAGCAAAATAGTCTATTGGAGTAACAGGGGTGATAATTACAGCCTGTCAGTGCCTCAGTGGATGAACGAACCTCAACACTATGTGCAAGTATCGAAGTCAACAAGTGGAAGCGAGGACAGAAGTCATACCGGCAGACAAGACAAGCAGTATGCCTCCTAGCAGCGTTGACCACTCCATGATCAAAGGCAGTGCACAAAGTGTGTATAGTACCGCCTTAGTTCTACCAACGCGTCTGGAAATTTCTTGCACACTGTATTCATCTGTTCGCGTTTAGCCTTGAGCCTGCTGCATCTATGTATTAGAAAGAAGCAAACACCCACCATCCTGGTCTGTAAGTTCCAAGTCAATATCTTGATCGCGGGAATGATAGTAAGGCGTTCCGAGGCACACAACGCACTGCCTGAAACAGGTTGCACATTTCCACAGTGGCTTCTCCAATGAGAACACAAAGAGTGCAATACTCCATGCCCACGTACCCGCCATGCACGCGCCTTTCACCCACCCTCCAGTCATCCAGTGCCACCACTCGTACTTCTCTTCCCGGCTATTTCCGCAGTTTGTACGGCTATTACTGGTGTGATTCAGCGACTCGCTGGTGCTGTTTCCGCTGTTGACGAAACCGCAGCTGCTGAGTGCTGCTGAACTGAAATCGCTCTCGGGCGAGAAGCACGTGACAAATGCCGACAGACCCCCCGCAAACAATGCCACACACGCCAACAAAGCAACCAATCTCGCCCTCGATGTCTGTGTGGAAATGTACAATCCTCTCACAAAAAGTGGCTTCACGAGATTGTCACCAACCCACCACACACAGTCCCGTAACACCCCCACAAACGCACAGCCAGATCTTACCATACGTTGTGCTGGTAAAATAATGGAATGTGGTGGTGGGCAACACAGATGCCACCAAATACAACAAAATTAAAACCCCGGACAATATGTCTCTTTGTTACAGCAAAAAGGAAAAAAGGGAAATATTCTTTTTCTTTATCTTCCCTTGTTTCAAACAGGGTTAAGATAAGTCCATATTTTCCGTGAAGCCAGTAAGCTTGGAAAACTCCAATCCGGCACTTTGTGTTTCACAATTAAAACGAATAAAAACTTTGTGAGACAGACCTTTCTGGATTTCTTTTCAGGGCAGCAAACAAGGCTTTTTCTGCTGCCAGAATTGCCTCAGTGTCTAGTGCTGTTTGGTTTGTGAGGGATTGTTGGAAACAAAGGAAAAACCTTTTTTCACTGGTCCGGCGTGTTGTTGTGCCAATTCCACACGTTGTTGTAACTCCCTCCTTTTTGATATGGTCAGTCAATCGGCGGGATATCAGTATTACTTTGTGGTGATGAGGCTTAAAATTGAATCAATATTGGCCAGGCATTCCCCTCTACTGGCTGGAAGAAAAGCACATCCATCACTGAAGAAAGCTGCCTCCTTGACGTAGGCCTCCAAGTCGGGGTTCAGAATATCTGACAAATCAATTTCAGAAATGTCATCTTGGAAGTCTGAAACAAGTTAGAAAGGAAAAAGAAATGAATGTTGCTATACCAAGGCGCTTAAGAACATTGCAGAAAAGTTCAGGATCAGAAATGATGTAAATGAGCTCTGGGAAGTAATCCCAGGACATATCAACTAGGGATGAAAACTCTGATGAAATACTTTGCTCCAAAGACTCAATTTTTTCTTGGGGAAAAAGGTCACAAATAGAAGTAGTGGGTGCTTCGACAAACTAAGGGTTTCTTCACATTCATTCCTTGGTAAAGTGATGATTTTTGCTGTAGCTGCTGCATGTGAGAGGGCCAATGTCGTATCTTTGAACTGTGGGATGAATTTGCTAAGTTGTTCTCGTATCTCCCTAATTACAAAAATGGTAATGCTCCCTTCTCAAAAATGGCTTGCTTTTACCTGCACATTTCAGCCACAGCACAGGTACAGTAGCAGTCCAACCCAAGTCCTCGGAGAGCTGTAGCCAGCTTGTACTCTGCAACACCAACCGGTCGGTCAAGCAGCTTGGCGCTGGGAATCACAGTATCATTTATAAACTGAAGCAACAGGGCTCCAATTTCCCCCTTCTCAATAGAGCAGAATTCTTCCAACGCTACTTCCAAACTTGGGAATTCACGCAAAGAGTTCAAGGATATTCTGGAAGGATCTCAGCATAAAGTGTGAAATTTAAAACACTCACATAGCCAGTTCGCCTTCCTTGCTAGCCACATCAAATAATGCGTAACCTGCAGAGGTTTCAAAAAGAATGAGGGCACAGGGCAGTGGCTCCTGTTCTAATGATGGTAGGGTGTGTATATCTTTCAGTTCTTCTGTGCAAGGATCATTGACCGAGGAAGCGGTTGTGGTGTGTCCATCACTACACTGGAAATTCAGACCGCAGAGAGTTTCATATTGCGCGCACTCCCCTTCCTGCTCTTCTTCGATGTCCTCGTACCAATCAAATTCATCTGCACCTTCCTGCCATTCATCTCCCTCTGCATTTTCTCCCCACTGGAGGCCATCATTCTCCCGTTCCTCTTCGTGGTTAGGCTCACTCTCAGAGTTTTCTTCTTCTGCCGCTGGGTAGCGATCAAGCAGTTCACTGTACAACTTGACAGCCAGAGATACAACTCTAGAAACACTGCAACTTTCAGGAAGCAACTGGTCTAGTGACTGCCGAATACTCCTGACAGAACAGTTAAGTCCCAAAAGAGGGGAGTGAACAAATCAAACCAAGGACACAAATCAACCAACCCAATGCAAAGGGGGAGGAAAAAAAAAACCGAAAAAAAATTAAGTCACACACCTTTCCACTTCCAGAGACACGGCCGATGAAGCACAAGTGATGCCCAGCTCAGAAGACACAAAGTGAGCGAGAGAAGCCCCACTCACAGACATCGGAGCGCCAGTCTCTCGGCACGCAGGAGCGGCAACACTTGACAAGAAGCTCCTCAACGACGGCCCCAGCTCTCCCTCGGTCACGCTCTTCAACTCAACCAACACCTCTTCGTCATCAGCAAAGTTATGGGTACCCAGCAAGTCGACCCTGTGATTTATTTTTTTTAATTTTTTGGTTTTGTTGCTGTACGTTAGAATTGGAGGCAATCAAGCGTTAAACCCAACCTGTAAGAGTCCCCAAGGTCTGTGACACTAAACAACGAGTAACCAACAACCGTCTCTATAACAGCGTTCACCGTTGTGCCTGCCATTACACTAAAATAAATATCCTCTGTCCGCCACAACGTTGCGAATAAGTAATAAAACAGTCCAATTCCTCCATGATTTTGTTCTTGGAAAGAATTTCGAGTAGGAGTGTTTCTATAACAGGTATTGGGAGTGACGAGAGAGATTTTCTGAGTTTCCACAGTGCTTCTGAGCTGTCTACCCCATGGCTCATTCATAGTTTTTTACTTAGTTTAATTGTCAGAAACACCAGTTGTGTGGCTGTGACAGTGTAATGAAGACAACAAGTGGTTGTGATAGCATGAACCTCATGTGGTGGTGTGGAATCAGCCACCATTATGACAGCAAAGATTTCAGCCGATGATGATGAACCAAAGCCACAATTTTCTTAAAGGTGGCCTGTATGTGTGGTGTGCAGGAACACTGGTCGCCACATGTCATTACAGGATAGATATGCCTCAGTGCGCTCTGGGTGAGCAGGGTTCACCCAGACCTTCCTCCAAACGAAGTCCCTAAGTGAAGGTGAAACACAGAACGAGGGGTAATCTGCAGGGAATAGAAACAGTTGACCCGTTGTTGTGTTAAAGACTGTACAGCCACCACATACACAGTGAGGATTGTGGTTGGTGAATACCAAAACAAGTCAAAGGGATTGGGTGTGGGTGCCTGGCCTCCACTGTGACCCCAGCAGCAACGCTCTTCTCCATATCAACAAACGAAATGAGATGTGCAAGAAATGAAGCGGGAGGTTCCTTCGACTCATCGCACCGCTCTGTGCTCCCAACAAAAAACCAATTCATCACCACACAAGGGTCAAACTGAGAGAACCTCAACCTCACCCCGCCCCCACTGAATGGAACTGTGCATTCCACAGCAACGCCGTTGGGCGACACAGGCACACCCTCGCTCATCTCCCACACAACCAAGCTGACGCCGTTTTCGACGCCGAGAAGCCACTTGCGGTTGCCCCTCCAGCACAAAGACGGACAGGGGAGCCGCCCAACATCGCCCTTCCTGTCAACGATGCTCCAGGGCCCAGAGAACCTGTCATCGCCCACGCACCCCTCCACTTTCGTGATGCACGACTTGTGATCTCTTGTTTTGGCTGAATCATAAAAAACAAATTGATGGCGACGGCACAACGACGCACGACCATTGAACCCATAATCGACGCACGATCACAGTTCGTTGCGTTTGCGAGTTCGGGGCTTGAGAGGTGCGGTGTTTACAGTCCAGCCAAGAGTCTGTCCCACAACCGTGCCTTGTGCGAGTTCTTCGGCCGCAACTGGGTCGTCAGTTGTTGCAGGCAGCTGGGCACAACGATCACTGTGGCAACTAAGGCCCATGATGATAGTGATGGACCAGCCAAAGTGCATGTTTGTGCTTTCATTGGTCTGAGCGCGACACTGGGCGCGGTGTGGTGCCGAGCCCTGGACCACGACGACGACTGTTTGGTGTTCGGGTCCGTCGAGGCGAGGGTGGGCGACGGCAAGTTCGTGTGCCCCTCGTGGGGCGACACGCACGTCGTCGACAACAACGGCAACGTGGTGGCCACGATCGACGGGTCGTCGGGCTTATTCTGGAGGAGCAACAGCAAGTGGCTTGTCAAGTTCGAGCAGACATCAAAAAACCTGGTTGTGTGGAGGCTGGCGCGAGACGGCGCGCCCGCGTCGTCCAACGGCGTCCGCGTGGAGCGCACGGTTCCACTCGGTGGGCGCGGCGCGAGGTTCTCTCCGTTCGACGACCCTCGTGGCGATCAGCTGGTTTTTGTTGGAAGCACCATTCCTTGCTCGGATGAGCCAAGGGTGCCTCTCCTTTCGTTTGTTGACCTGGAGAAGAGCGTCGCTGCTGGAGTCACCGTGAAGGCCAGGGAGAGCGTCTTGCTACAGGAGCCGAATCCACTCGAATTGGTCTGGTGCTCACCAGACACTATCCTCACTCTGCACTGGGATGCAAGTGATGATGGCCACAGGGTTTACAACGCCGCTACTGGCCAACTGATGTGCACGTTCCCTTCCACTTATGACCTTGTGACTGTCTCGAGTGAGCACATTGTTTGGTTCAGAAGGGATTTGGCAATGTGCGAAGTGTATCATGCTTCTTCATCTTCTGACATGATGATGAAGCCCTGCTGCAGCTATCAGGGCAACCCACTGCTGAATTGTGATGGCTGCGGATCCTCATCAAAGGAAATTTATGTTGTCAGAAGACCAGATGACGCTGTTGCTGTAACCACATGTTGTGTTCATTACACAATCACAGGCACACAACTGGCAACTCTCACAATAAATAATTGAGAACCCACTGCAGCCTGTTTTTAATCTCAGCATTTGCCAAGCCATAGGGCAAACCCACTCACACAGGTACTGGGCCACATGACAAGCGTCGCAAATGGCCCAATTGGGAGAAAAAATAAACGATCACCGGTGTGGGGGGAACTTCCCAGAAACCCGAATTCGAATCAAATGGTGGCAATGGACTTGTGTATTGCGCACTTTTGAAGGTGGTGTTTATTTTGCTCTCTTCTCTAAGTATAACTGATAGTGGTGAAAAGATAGTTTACAAAATCTTAAAGATGCTAATCACAACAGCCCCGTTTTTTGACTGGTTTTTTGGAGTCGTCTTGCAAGGTCAGGGAATCCCCATTTTCTCGGTTTGATGCCTGTAACCTTCAAACGGGTAAGTACAAGAAAGGAGTTTTGAGGAGAGAACCTTTCTTTGATTGCTTTTGCCATCATGATGAAAATATCTTGTACATTGATATTGTCCTTTGCAGAAGCTTCAAGGTATGGAAGTTCCATTGAATTGGCCAGTTCCTGAACGGCATTGTTAAAAAATGCACAGCCGTGCTGAAAAAAAAAAAACCTCGGCCGCTTCCCGGGTAACAACTCTCTTTGACGCAAGGTCAACTTTGTTTGCAACAAGGAGCTATAGAGCCATTTAGAATTGCTGAATGCATCAGATAAAACAATGAAACCTTATCTACATCTTCACAGGCATATCTATCAATCTCCACCAACCACTGCTTTACATTGTTGAATGTCTCAGCATCTTTTTTTTTTTTGGGAGGAAAAAAAGATAACTATAATTACCTGAGCAATCAAAAACAAGGATTATGCCCTGAGCTCCTCTGTAATATGAACCTTGCGGGAGTTACTTTTCACTTAGTAGAGAAGTTGTTTACTGGTGATTGTTCTGAACCTTTCCTAATGTGTTTGTGAAACAATAAAATGTGGAGCTTTGGAGGTACCTGTCCAGCAGTGTCCCACTGTGGAAGGGAAAGTTATGTTATGTTAGCAGTCAGTACCAAGAATGAAGGGGGGGAATACGATTTGGAGTTTGATCAGCTTTCCTTCACAGAGTATAGTCTTAATTTTCTGTTGTGGATGAACACCCTAAAGAGGAACGAAGGGAAAATACAAAATCTACGCCTATAGTTGCAATATGCTCTTCCGAAAATGATTCCTCCTGTGGCGCAACGTAGTGAGAAGTTGGATTAAAAAAAAAAAAAAAAAAAAAAAACCACACCACAAAGCGGAGCAATAAACAGCCTACATTTGATCAATAAAGTTAAAGGGAGAAAGTGGGGGAAAAACAGGGAAAAGAACGTACTCTTTCCAACCCCAGAATCGCCAATGAGGAGTATTTTGAAAAAGTAATCACTGCCGACCACGTTAGAGGCTCCATCAACTCAAAACAAAAAAAACGGGGGCCGGTGCGTACTGCTGCTGATCCTCGTCCGTCAAACTCATCTTACGAGATCTACGGTTGCGTTACGGTTTATGTTGTGCAGTGCTTTTTTCCTGTTTGAAATTACACACCCCCACTTCTACGAAATCCCCCCAATCAATCACCCTGAAGAATCGACTCCCACGCAATATGACTGGGGGGTTCGTCCCCTCGAGTACAGCACTTCGCTTTCTGCTCATGATTCGATACCGATCTGCTGTGGAATCCGAGGCGAAATGGTCCTGAAAAGAAAAGGAAAAAAAAAAAAGAGTCTTGGGAGATGATGCACGGCGGGATAGGGAACAAGCAGCAGCAACACCAACACATTTCGCAACACGTGAATGCCCACTTGTCGTTCGGCTCGTCTTCGAATTCGTCCCAGCTGCCGCCGATATCGTCCTCGTCGGCGGCTTCTTCCATGATGCCGGGGATGTCCGCAATTATGGGAGGGGGCTCCTCGATGCAGCCCAACTCGGCCAACTCTTTGCCCTCGCTCCAGGGCCCCGGCGGTTCCATGATTATGGGTCCCGCCGGCGGCGCCAACATTGGCGTGATGACGTCACTCCCGTCTGTTGTAGTCGTTGGCCAACAACAACCAGGCGGCGGAGTTATGGGAATCCCAGGATTGGCCTCTCTGCAGCAACAACAACACCAACAGGATTCACATCAACAACACATGCAAATTCCTCAATCGCAATCTTCGCTGTCCTCTGGTGGTTTGCATGCATCACATTCGCAGAACGCTTTGGCTTCACATTCGAATCAGGGGGGTGCACAGTCTGGAATTGGGAGTGGGCTGAACAAGTATAACCTTGAAAAACCTGGCCATGTTGTGGACCTCAGTGACACACTTGGGCCACCTGGCTTCTATCCGTGGTCTTCATGTACACCTCCTTCCTGGGTTTTTTTCTCTTGTCCCTACCTTTGGTAACCAAAAACCATTTTAGATACAAGCAAAAGAAATAAAAAAGTGGATGAGGAATGCAGATTAACTGACCAAACGTGCACTAGCGGTTATTCTGTGTCATACATTCTCAAGGTAGTAAATGCTATTTCTGGGCCCTCCTTACAATTTCCATTTTGTGATTTTAGGAGGAACATGCAAGTTTCTTGGAGGAAGCCAGAGTGAACCAAATCTGGAACAAACTGCCACAAATGCTGCAGATCATGTATGATATAAGCTGGCGGCGGTCTTTGTTCCAAAGAGGGACTGAAACCATTCACACAGTGACTTCATCAAGCATGCCCATTGGTGAAGGCAGACGAGGGCAATGTCGGTCTGTCCCTGAACAGGTGGATGAATTTTTTCCCTTGTTAATTATTATTTGTTGTCTCACAACCAACAAAAGAATCCGTCAGCGGGAAGTGATGAGATTGCAAAATTTATGCATCGCCTGGGCTCATCTGAACCCCTGAGTAACTTTAGCAGCACCCCAGCCATGTTTGTACTTCAAAGAAATCGTTTTCCCTCCTAAGAAAAAAGGTAGTTCCAGGACCAAACTTTTGGACTATCTTTGGCCCCACAGAGTTCCTCTGTTAAGGGCCTTGTGGGTTGTGAAAGTTATATTTGTAGCAACAACAGTGTGCACTCTTTTATTTTTTTTATATGTAATCTTGTTTCAGGGACCTCGTAATAAAAAAGAAGGAAAACCTGAAGACTGGGCCAAAGCTATGGTTAGTGCCATAAAGAAAGAGATTTCTGAATGCCAATGTAGCTTGCAAGATAGAGACAAGTTGGACAAGCTGAGGTACCTTACAATGTTGCTTTCCTATTCAGTGGAGGAGTCTATTATCAACTGTTCCCATGTCGCAAGCCATGTGTGTTTCCCTATTTCCGGCTCTTGTCATTGCTCATTTTCCCCCTTCAGCTTGTTGATGTCTCTACATTCAACAAAGAACAGTTAGCTATATACTCCTGTGTACTGGTCCATTTCTTGGGAGTTATCGTGTCCTCTTCCTCTACAGCACTTGAACCCACAAAAAAGCTCCTGATTTTGAGTGTAGATTTCCTTAGTAAGGTGGACCTCCTTCACACTGTCTTGTTTTCTGATTGCTTTCTGAAGATATCTGCCCAAGCTGGAAAAGGCCACACCTATAATATGTGGTCTGAGGTCTTCCAATACATTGCATATCATTGCCCCGATCTTGTGTGCTCTTTAACACCGTCTATTGGTGACTCTGCCCCACCACTATCGAACCTTCTGCAACAGCATAACCAACATCACCACTCACATCTCACCACACCACAGCAAAATAATAATTGGGCCAGCAACTTTCAGTGCCTGACACCAAAATCCCCACCTGCAACTCCATGTGGGAGTGACTTCACCCCTTCATATTTGTTTCCACTCATTACTACTTGCAGTAACACTTTCAATAGTGGTACTCCAAGCATATTGTCAATGCCTGCTCTGAAACAGGTTACTCGTAACATAGAACCACTTGTTTCTGTGTGTTATTTGTCTCCAAGAAACTGCACCTTATTTTATCTTCCATTTTGCAGATTTGTGACACTTTCTCCGTTCATTTGGATATAAACAAGCTTTGTCTGGACGTTTTGTCCCTTGACATTCCATATGTATGTATGCATGTTATCAATACTGATTAGTAAAAACGTTAATAACAAGTCAATTAGGAAGTAACTGTACCTTTCATGTGTGAATGGGCAGTCACGCACCACAGATGCCATGTACCTGGTCGAGTATATGCAGTAAGTGCATTGTTGAGTAAATGGCTCCCCACTCTTGGATCCCATAAGAGCACAATTCCCCAAGGTCCTGCTATTGATGGGGACAGCATGCGAGGGTTTGGTGGAATCCAACAGCAAAGAGATTATCCATTCCAGTCAGTATTGATGAGATTTCTTGACTTTTACCCTGCAGCAGCGTCTGGTTTCTTGTTTAAATTTAGTATATTGACTTTATTTACACCTCCCAGAAATGACAAATATGTACCTACTATTTTCTGAGCTCATCCGCTTGAGTCTATTCTCTCATGACATGTATAGCTTCATTATGTGTTTGTTCTTTTTTTTTAGAGTAAAAGGTATGTTCGCCGCCTCGTGTCCACGGGTGTGTTCTTAACCCATACTCCTGCTGTTCTCCATGAGGTAAAAGTAATTGTTTTCAAGTGTGATTTTTCCTTTTTATAATTTTTACCTTAAGATGGGACAGAGGCACCTGGCGTATTTGCAAAATTTTCCTACAACAGGGGATCAGAGAAATCAAAGGAGATCGGTTTTGACAGATGTTGGCATCAGTGTTACCAGGGTGTGCATACATTATAGCCACAACAAAAACCATATGACTTCCTCATCCCCAAGCACAGGAATCCCTGGATATGGTGCAATCTGTTATCAGGGAGTCCCTTATGTCCAGCGACCCTGATTTCAACAAAATATCACAGACACTGTTTAGTCTGTGCTACCATGATCAGTTGGATATTAGTGAATGGCTTGTTGCACAATTCCTGCAACAACAATCACCCCAGGTCCAAGAACATTCACATGCCCAGTCACCAGCCTTTTGTTGGTGTAGGATCACTGTCTCGCAGTTCACCATTGTTTTGTTTGTATTAGAGCTGGTGTCAAATCATCATGGCATTACTTCTTTGTTACAGTTCTTGCTTCAGTCCATTAGTTCTTCACAACAAATTGCATGCCCACTAGAAATACTGCCCGCTATATTGCGTGCGATAAGGCGCCATGAAGCGCTTTTCAGCTTCACCAGCAAGTGGGAGAATGTTCTATCATTACTAGCTGAGCGGTTACGACAAAATCCACTTGATGCCTACTGTAGCCGATATATCATGTCATATATCACCTCATTGAAACCCTCGGCCGTTGAATCCTCCAATGGAATGGTATAAACAACACAAGCAATTTTATATCTTCTAAAACGCTCCAAATTTAGCTGTTCCACGACATGAGTGACTCCAGCATTTTGGAGGAGCAAAAGG
This sequence comes from Pelomyxa schiedti, assembly GCA_020536535.1. NCBI lineage: Eukaryota > Evosea > Pelobiontida > Pelomyxidae > Pelomyxa > Pelomyxa schiedti. The sequence goes on along the minus strand of JAHLWZ010000187.1, from coordinate 236,964 downwards.
TCCATACTGCGTCATTTCTTCTGTCCGCCCAGGCCATGTTTTCGTCACTTTCATTGAGTGAATTAATACAAGCGGTGGATGTTACCTTGCTCTTCTCCTTTATACACGACATCACTGTGAGAGTTTTAGAAGATTTGAAATATAAGCCCTGGATTCAGCGTGTTACAATTTTGCGCAATCTTTCCTTCTTTATAAGCCACACAGAGGTGGCACGAGGCAAATTTGAACATATCAGCCAGGTGGGCTTAATTCCAGCCGGCATGATAATTCTAAACTAATACATTGGAAAAAAGAAATTGCTGAGTTCTTTATTCGCTCTGGAGAAGCTTGAGGAGACTCACTTTTGGTTGATTGCACAAATGTTACTCAGTGGGATTATCTCTGTGAAGGATCTTCTAAAGAGTTTTCTGTTTCCTCTGCTCAGTGTATTTAGACCTGTAAGATACTCTTCGTAATGTATATTTATAATCTCCAAAAGCAATAAGTTAGAATTTGGTTAGAAGTCGTAACTTCCCTCAGGATCCTGATAAGTTACAGAACCTCTGTAAATGGGTACAGGTATATTTTGGGCAGTTCCACTCTGAGGAAGAGCCAATCTCATTTTTCAATGCTCAGGTTTGTTGTTGCCTGCTGCACTTCACGCATAATCTTACACTCCTTAAGGAACGTTTACTTCTCAGGAACCAAATCACTGTTGAGCACTTCGTTTCGTTGTTTGAACACTTGGCAGTAGTGAGCATACACCCCCCTTTGATTTGCATGACTTAACATTCTGTTCCAGATCTATCCTGCAGGACATGAATCGTTGAAACAACTTCTTGCTGATCCTTTGTTGTCTGCCTCAGCTACCACTCACTGCAGGACTTTATACGAGCACGTTAAAAAGGTTCCTTTTCTTCCTACGGGTCCCACTAAAACAATTGAAAAGACTCAGAAGCAGCCTGAAGTCATGTGGAACTTGGTTCATTGTTTTTGTGAATTCGAACCTTCAAATCCAGGAAATCACCCCCTTACCAGTGTACTTCGATCTCTCACTGAAAATCCCCATTCTGGTAACTGAGATGCTACATTCTGGAGATTCTTGTGGTGTAATGTCTCTTTCAAGGTAAATGGATGATCAAAAAAGCCTACCTTTGCATGCGGCATTACATAGATTCTGAACCCAAGGGGAATGGCAAATTTATTGAGCAAGTTCTATGTCAAGTATGCTTCTTTTTCCCCCAATTCCAGGTCTAATTGTGGTGGTGGGGAACAAAGATGGTAGTGGCCGCCACACAACCGCCTAACTACCCATATTCAGTAATGGGCACAAATTTGCTGCAACTCATTACTCTTTTAGGTCCTGCTTCACAGGTTTAAATACTGTTTTTACTTTTTGTCCCTTGTACCTCATTCTTTTTAGTCTGCATTGCTGTCCCAGGTATCTTCACAATTATCTGGTCAATTTTCATCACAGCCAATGATTCACTCACTCTTTAATTCTTTTATCCGAGCGTAAGCCTAGTATTATTTCCTGCACAAAACTCAATTTTTCCTTAGACTTGGTGAAGTCAATCCCTCCCTGGAATCACGCTTGTCTGCTTCTACAAACAGGCTAAATTCCGTTGATGCAACCATTTCCGAGATTGTACTTATGTTGACACTTCCCTGCCTCAAGCAATCTCTTTCCAGCTCTGGCACCAATTCAGCAACCAGCACTCTCCGTGCATTTCAAGTTGCATATCTCTAATTTCTTTTGTCATTGTAATATCTGCCAAGAAATCTGGTCACCTTTTCGTGCAAAACCTTCTGAGGCAACTGCAAGAATTGACTAAGTTCGGTCAGACAAGTGATGAACTTCAGGTTCACTACCATGGCATTCGTAGTGTTAACAATTCCCAGATATCAATTATCCTTAGACTTCAACTTCTTGAGGGAATAATTCCTGCCTTGAGAGAAACAGGAAGTGGCACTGTGGAGAGTGCTGCTCAGGCAACTCCCATGTCTTCATTGTTGGGATCATTTGCCAGCTGCGTTCTCTCAATCCTTTGTTCACCAGTATGCCCAAATTTTTCAGGTCGATACTAAATGCATTCCAAATTCTTTTAGCTATCCAATGCAACAGCCACGAAAGATGATGTTGTGCCATGGTGTATGCGTCTACTTACGGTTATAACAACCCAGAATGTTGACACTGACAAGTGTGGGACAGCCCAACCTAGAGTGGACCCAACTTCAGTGAAAAGAACCCTCCTCAATGTTAGAACAACTCCTTCTTTTCTTCACTAAAATACCAAAGGAGTGGCATTCAAAGTACATTCGCATATTGAATAGTTACCACCGTGCTAGAATTGAGGCAGAGTTACCTTTCCTGTGTTCATCCACCTCACTTCAGTGTTTTTCACATCGTCATCCTCATCAAAGCCCTTACCCACACCCGTACTATCATAAGCCATGCTTCTACAACCATAGGAACTCACACTGCTGCTCCGTCGATGAGGTGCCCCCGCTGAGTTCATCCAATAGTGCAGCCAATGTTGCCTCCATGGAATCCAAAATAAGCAACAAAGACATCTCGGAATGGAGCTTACAGGAAGGAACCGACTCCATATCCCCCACACTTCTCGGTGCCGTGCGCCTACCGAGATGCACCATGACATACCCAGCCAGAGCACGTTTGGAACGTGGCCTGCAGCCTCAACCACTCCCCGCAACACTTCACAACTACCAGCAGCGCCTGCCGTCATCAAGCGGCTCAGCGGTGCTTGCCCCCACAGTGCCCTCAATGCCAATGGCACCTCCGCAAGTAACCATATCACATCCGCTCACCTACAGCACATCACCGCTTCCATCACACAGCACACACTCACACCACTCACAACACACACTAACACTATCACAACAACAACAGGGCATTCCGCAACACCTATCACAGCAACAACAACAGCAACAGCAGCACCACCACCAACAGCAACTACAACTACAACAGCAACACAATTCCACAGGAATCACCGGCCCCCTTCCTGGCTCTTCTAACAATCCCATAACCAAAAGAAGGCGGGTGGGATGAAGTCTCCAGACATGGAGTGTCTAAATTGTATTTATGGAGAAACAGCAATCAATGAAATTTATTGCCTTGTTCTCTTTCTTGGTGGATTCCAAGAATCAAAGTTGCGACTTTTGGCAACAATCATTCGTTAAATGTTAGTTTTGGCAGTATTCCCCTGCACCCTTTTTGGTGTAAGGGATGTGTGTAGGTTTTCATTTTTTTTAAACAAATAGACCTAGTTTCTCAGGAACGATGAGGGGGGTGTCATTGCTGGTTGTTGCTTGTTTGGTTTTTGGCGTAGTGGCTGGTGACTACGAAGCCACAATTCGGTCGTTGTATACAAAAGTTGTTGCTGACCAAATGACCCAAAACAAGTGCATATTGTGCACCGTTTTTTCTTTGACTTAGGCACTTCAAGGCCTTTTTGGAAACCTTTTTCCTGGGCAGAACAAAAGGGAATTTTTAAGAGTGATGTTCTTTTTAATTTTCATGGTCCACCAGGTCAGTAACTTCCAAAGGCTTATTTGCTTTTACTGACGCAAAACTAACTGGAAGGTTTGACTGCCGTGAGATATGCACTTGTAACGCCTGACATAAACGAATTTGTAACACTATGGGTGATGAATGCTCTCCTGGATGCCCACGCATTGGGTGGCATAACCCTGGATTCGACTGTTACGTCTGAAGCAACCACAGGCATTGTTGACTACAAGTCTTACGGACCTCCCAATTGTATCATGTGCTCACTTCATTTAGGGATAAAAATGCCCCGACATTAATGAGACAGTCTTTCTGGCCACAAAAACAGGAAAACGGGACATGGTCTGCATACCCTGATAACGTGGAGGGCATGTGTGAAGACATGCTCCTTATGGGAGAATTTGTAGGCTTTCTATTCAACATCTTTGTGCCTGTGAATGCTGAATCCATGGCAGGTTCTCAAAGTTTTGGAGGATCTTGACGCATTGCCTCTTTTACAAGCAATTACCGAGTACATGCTGGGAATGATTGAGAATTTTCAAGAATCTTTCCCCATTCCACCGGATTTTGATGATTCCTATACAAATGTTGGATTTGGGAGCATTCTGACCTACTTGAGCGCAGATTTCCCAAATGTTATTGCCTACTGTTAAATGCCACATTTCACTGACCATTGTATATTTGGTTAGGCATACAAAACGTGGGCAAATGCCAACGCCAATCCTGAGAGTCTTTGGGAGGATGTTGTTACCTACAGTTACCAACCATTTTCAGCTGATCTTAATCTGAACACAATTGATCCTCGGACATACTATTTTGCACATGAGTATCTTGAGCAGCTTCCCAAAGACGAACCCTTTATGCTACCAAGTATTGGCAAGCAGTTTTTACTTCTTTTTCTAATTTTGGTAGCCACTTGGATAACAAACATCGACCAGTCACGCGTGGATTTCTATAAGGGAATCGTAATGCCCTTCAGTATGTTGTCTTTTCTTGTGCAAATTTAACCTTAGTATAAATGCCATAGACGTCAACAATGTGGATGCAAGTGTTGCTGCCAATGTCCTGTTTGGTCTTACTTCTCAAGTTGTACTATTGTATCCTGACTTCTCTTGGTTCACCACCGACTTGCAACAGCTGTATTTGAATACAACCAACTACATTTCTGTGTGTCCCCCTTCTCTCGAATGCATATCTCACTTCAATCCGCAGTGGACCATTGAGTCACAAGCGTTTTCGACTCGCCCCGATATTGGATTACTTTACTACCCGGATCCATACGCGTTCCTGTGGTTTGTTTCTCGCACGCAGAGACTCCTCAGTGAGCTTAACCCCGATGTACTTGCAAAGATGCCTGCCGAAGTGGTATCTTTCGGTTTTACTCTCCGTATCAACTAATCAGTGGAAAGAGCTATGCTCAGCAAAGACTAGGAACAGCCCTTCAGGGTGCAGCCACAGAATTTCTCATTTCCACAGCCACAAACACTTCTGATGTATTTTTTTAACTTCTATACCCTATTTATGACATGGTAACCAGGTATATTGGGAGCAGTGGCTTGGAGCAGCTGATAAAGACGAGAATGGAGAGTGTGCAGTTGTTTGGTACTCACAACTTATTGACCAGGTCATAGGCCCTCACCACACCCGGACGATCGACTCTTTACTACAGGGGCGGCAATAGTTGACTTAATCAACATTTGGACAGATAAAGGCACTGACAACAAACTCTACTGGAAATCGTCTACTCCCTCCTCAGTGAAAAGTACAACAGTTCCTTTCTCTTATTATTTGTTAAAGGGAGGAAAAGGTATTGTAAGAGCAGCTGCAGACTATGTCAACCGCACTGCGGTGAGTTCAGATGCCTTGTACTACAATGCTTTCTTCAGTGGATCAGTCAAAGGAGAGAGCACTCTGCCTTACGCGTAATATCCTTTTTCAAAAACCTTCCTAATTCCCGGCTCCACTAGTTATCCTGCCAACTACTTGGAATACATCAATGGTACTGCCTTGCCACCAAACCCCGACACTGACGATGTAACCACTGATTTGATCATTGGCATGAAAGGAGTACTTAGCTCCGCTGACTACCAGGCAATGGTGGAGGAAGTTCATTTTGGTATACATTTGGCTTGTAATTGTTCATTCACCCAACAATTCCCCTAGATGCCTTTAATACACCCGTGGAATTCCAGAGCTACAATGATGTATGTAGTTGTTGGTCTTCGCTTGTTCTCACACGATAAGGTACAAGTTTTCCCATTCTGGTCAGCTGAGCCTCTCACTCTTGCTTTGGACTTGTTGGCTCTCACCAAGGTGGATTTGTTGGCCAACTAGAAAGAAGAGTAAAAAAAACAACCCCCTTAAATTAACTTGTTGTTTCTTAAGTTTCTTCCAAAAATGACTTTAATTTATGGTATTGTTGGCACATGATATACAACATTAAGAGGAGTTTTGGGTAAGAACAGTGACGGCTTCTGCCGACTCAGGCCTGTCGTCAGGATTATGTGCCCAGCAATGGCTCATGAGCTCCCCGTACCATGGAGGTGAGGATGGGGGTATGTGTGGTCTGCCACCACCACCAACATACTGGATGACCGCTTTTGTGTTGTAAGGGTTTTTCTTTGCTGATTGATTGCATTAGGGAAGGAAGCCATACCGTAGATAGATTCTATATCTTGGAACGGCAGTTCTTGTGTTAGGATGGTCCACATAAGAATGCCGAAGGAGTACACGTCGGCTTTCTGTGCGTATCGTGACCCACTGAGAGTCTCTGGGGCGGTGTCTACAAATGCTTAGAGGTACTAAATATTTGAGGTATCAAGCTCACATAGTGGTGTCCCAACACAACCAGTGTACTGTTGGTTATCTACTGAAGAAGCATGTCTAGCGGAGCCAAAGTCGCTAAGCTTGACGTGGTGAGGCGCTTCCTTCACCAAGCTTACAACTAGAACATTTTCTGGCTATTCCAAGTTAAGAAGGAATACAGGGAAAAACTACCTTTAAGTCTCTATGTATAACTTTATTGCTGTGAAGGGGTCAAATATAAAACAAAAAAAAAAAATAAAAACCTGTGTAAAAAGAAAATGCCTTGGGCAATTTCTCTTGCAAAGGTGACTTTAAGATCCCAGTCAAGATGTTTCTTAAGGTTATCTTGTAGATTCCCCAAAGGAATGTATTCCTGGTAAGAGTGTCGAGTGAAGGGAGGAAGAGGGGAAATAAAATACCATTACAATAAAACACAAAGTAGGTGAAATCGAAGAACCATAAAAAGCTCTAGTCAAAAGTTAAGGAAGATGAGGGGCCCAGGGAAATACACAATGTTGGGAGAACGCAGTAGGACACAAAGGTCTATTTCTCTCTCAAGATTGGACCTATAGGCTTCGTTGCTGTAGACATATGGAGGAAATGTCTAGAAAATTGAGAAAGGGTAGGGAACACTATCATTTCACACCTTCACTGCAACTTCTAAGCCTCGCCACGTGGCCTTGAAGACCTGAGGAAATGTAAATATTAAAAGAAACTGAAAAGAGGGTACTGACACATCCAGAGGCGCCCTGTCCAATTTTTTCACCTTGAGGTGTCGTGAGGAAGTAGTCTATAAAAATTTGAAAATACCAATCATTATTTCGTCACTATCAAGTCTTGTAGAGAGTTGAACGGTTGCTGATACAGGAAGAACCAAGTTAAATTTAAGGCCAGAAATCTCAAACACAAGCTCAAATGCAATATCAGATGTACACTTAGGCATAAGTACAAGATTGATGTCAACTGAAGAATCCTAATTTATAGTAAAAAGGTGAATACTCCACAGTAAGCAAACCGGAGGAATTGTTGTTGATAAGGGAAAGACTCGGAGCGAATATTTATGTTCCACCTTGTCATTGGAAGGGCAAACAACTTTCACAGTTATTGGCTCATCTTCCACGTTAGTGACTGAAACAGAGTCTTTCCCTTCTGCTTCAACCTGGAGGAGTGATTCTGATGTGCCGAAGTCGATTTTTGCTTTACTGAAAATGCATGGCACTCCCGTGTCTCTTGACGTGTTGGCATATCGTCTGTGAGAAAACTAATCAATACTTTATAGTGCAATGAAAAGAAGCGCACCTGAGACCCCCACATGCAGGCACTTCATCAAATTGCACATATCCAGTATCAGTCAACTTGCGCCAGTGATTATTCCTATTCATCTTGAAAAGGACAACCAGTAGCAAGACGGAAATGAGGAGCAGAAGACCCCCAATAATAGTGCATAAGGCAATGGTCAACGTAGGAAGTTTTTTGGATTGGTCTGTAAAGTCCTGTTCATAACAATTCGAGAAACATAAAGGTCTGAGCATACCCTTACAGCCAAAAGTGTCAGCAACAAAATTTGTTTGGCATTTGCAGGTGCTGGCATTACAACCATATGTGCCAATTTCACACTGTTCCCCATATTGCTTTTCTAGTTCTCCGTTCCCACAGGCTAGGTTTTTATTATGGGATGTGGAATTTTGCGTTTCACACACGGAATTGCTTGTCCCGCCTGAAGAAAGCTGTTGTGGGAATAATTGTGTTACTATCAAAGTAGGTTAGCTGCTGAAATTCGGCGATATGTCCCTAAAAGGACTTCAGTCTGGAGTGATAAAGAGGGTGCATACCTCAAATGGCGTTGTTGGCACACCTGCTGCCCAATGTTCCGAACTGTTGATGGCAACAAAGATATCCACAGTGCTACTAATAGTGATAAGTGAGTAGTTCAAACCCCGAAGGAGCCACTGTACAATCCACCCCAGCTCCTCATTTTGTACTGCAACCTTTTGTTGTGTGAAACGTTTTTTGAGGGAAGTGTGGAAACGAAACCCTGCAGTGGTCATCGCCTGCTATATGAGCTCGTAAGTCATCTAGGCTTTTGAATCCAGAATTTTTTTTTACTACAAAGTTGATTGGCTCGCCAACTGTAGAACACGAAGGTCTAAATACTATGCAATAGGCTCAGTGTAAATCATAAAAAGCTATTGGCGTTTACCAACATTCCTGCGTAGTGTGTCATTGTCCTTTCTATAGAAGGCACCAGAGAAAAAAAACATAGATGTAACTGGATTGCGTCAAGGTAAATAACAAGATCGCAAAATCAAAACCATCAATGACCCCAGATTCGAGAGCGGAAAAAGTTTCATCCGAGGTGTGAAACGGTACATATTCTAACTCGATCGTTTCTATTCCAAATTGCTCCCCAATCCTGGCAGCTATTAATATAAAAAGTAGTGCAAAGAGAAAGGACCAGGTGAAAATTTGCTTTTCCAGGGTAGCAAGGAGGCCCTCTGCTAACCCTGCCTCGTGTTGTTGTATAAGGGGCATCGCTTCCCACATAAGAGTGCCGATTTTAACTTTTCCAGTGTCCAAAATATGTTTGACGGTGCCTTCACACTCTATTGTTTGTTACCGATATGCAAACGAGACGGGGAATGAACCGCTATAAGTCCAAATGTTATATGCCCCCTGTGGGATGCAGTCCAAGTATAAGTAGTGGCTCATATCCCAATACTCAAAGAGTAAGTTATAGTAGCCAGTTTTGACAAAATTCATCAAGGCGGCATCATAGAGATCTCCGAGTTGGTCATTCCCAGTTTCATGGGTTTGTGGAGTATAAGAGTCATTTATCTTATTTTCCTCAAGTATTTCTCGTCGAAAAAAGGATGCAGTGGGGAAATAGTTATCCGTTTCCAAGCCAAATAGGGAGTAGGTTGCAACCTAATCAGCTATTGTAATGCACTGTGTGCTACATTGACAACCTTACCTCCTCGGGAGTTCCATAGGAGAGTGTAAGTGTATCATTATAGAGGGTGTAGTTGAGGCACTGCTCTCTAGTTTTCTGCAAAACAACTGATATACCAGGGAACAGTAATTTCAGTAGCTGCCCATGTACATATGAAGTACAACACCCCTTGTAGGCAGTGAAATAAAGAAAAGGAAACTATTGCACACACCTGTACTGGCTTGGATAGCATTACCAGTTCATTTATATACTTTGAGAAGTTTGTAGCTCCAAACTCTCCGTTTTGGCGACAGACAAGGAACAATCTCTCACCATATACATTACAAGAGGGGCGCCAAACTACAGAGCGCTTGCGGCCCTTCTCCATTCCGGCTATGAGAAGCCTCGAATCTGTTGCTACAGGGCATTGATAATGACCCCATTTTGAAAGAATAAAGTTACCATCAACCTCTTCATCAGTGAGAAGGTGCAACTCTGTAGAATTCGATGGCACACGAATTATGTCTATAGATGTATCATAGTAGTCATTAATCCTGTTAACATTCAGAAGAATAACATCTTGAAGTTTAACTACTTATAGATAATTTCGCGTAATGCTTCTGTTGTATTGGAGCCCACACCAGCTGGAATATACACTTTCTGAGTTCTAAGAATCTCTTCAAGTAAATTCTCTGTATCCACGTATTGCCTGTCCCGCGGAGCATCGGGAAACACTTTTATATAGTTTGACAAGGATTCTCGACTTGGAAACAAATATGCATCGGTTGCATCCTGATAGAGATTTTCATTTGGGCCGTCGTCCTCTGAATAGCTATGAATGCTATGACTGTGGCTGTCGTTCTCCTCAAAGGGGACACTTTCTCTTGCCACTCTCGTTTGCATAGAGGTGCTACTGAAATCCGAGTCATAGCTGTATTTCCCTTTCGGAGTTGGAATGCAGTCAAGCAGTACAGCATTTACACCGAGTTTAACGGCACTCAACTCCCCATCAGACCGCAGTCGCACGACTGCAGCATCAAATGCCTTACAAAAGACAATGAGGACAACGCCGTTGTGCGAACGACGATAATTACCTGGGCGAAAGTTTCATCGCCTTTCGCAGCCTGCACAGATCTCGCTGCAAACAACGAACAAAACACCACCGACAACGACACAAGAACCCGCAACGGCCACAACGTACGCCCCTCTCCCCGCATACCGCCCCTCCTGCTTTTTTTTTTTTCTTATTCGTAGATTCGTCTTCTTGTTCTGTTTCCTTTTCCAAAAAAAAAAGGGCCGGGAAATACTTGATTTGACAAAGCTGTCACAAATGTGTGTAATTCAACAATTTGCGTTACATCCTTGCTTCGAATTTATGGGGTGGCTGGTGAATTCTTAACAACAGGGGACGCCACAACACCTTTTTAGTGGTTCAAAAAAGTCTCCTGTTTGCTGCTCTCAAATGTAATTGCACACAGGTTGAGGATTATCATGGGAAATCACCTTGGCACTGTAACAATGAAATTCAGGTCCAGATGGTGTCAAAATTGTGTTGAATGAGGGGAAGAAGGTACTACACAGCTGTCAGCAGTGTTTCCCTTGTTCCCAGTGAAAAAGGAGGCACTGGGACTGTGGAAACCCAAAAAGTGGTGGTAACCAGATGGGTGCCAGAAAAAAAAGTACAATTTTCCAGGCCCCACTGTTTTTAATTCCTCTTTAAAAAACATTGTCACCAGTGGTGGAGATCTGCTTCTAGAATGTGTTGGAAGATTGCCCAATGTGGATGGTGCTTTTCTCTGGTGTGGATGATGTTGTTGTGTCTGTCACCAATAGGTAAGGATCTCATTTCATTACTGTTCATGTAACAAGTTTCCAACCTTGAACTTTGGTCTTTTGCATCAATTGTGTACCAATGAAGAAGATGTTGTTGACATCATGGAGCCAATGTCATATTTTGGGACAATGGTGACTGTGGATGTATAGATCAAAGAAATGCCTGCACCAGAGCAGAATCCACAGGTGCTCTGAACCATTTGTGACTATTACCATTGTTGGGGGTCAAATAACTCCATTTCTTGGTTTTTGTCATTTCAATTTTTTGAGTTTCCATGTTTCCAGTTTTTGCAGCAGTCAGAGATTTGCAGATGACTTTCAGAAGAGAAATGAGCATAAACAGTTAAGGCAAAAAAAAAAACTGTGGTACCTTTTTTGGCTGTTGTGGTGTCACAAGGAGTGAAATTTGATTGAAAAATCATTGGATCAGCATTGAGATATCAGCATTGCATCACCATAGCACTGGGCACTGTAGACTGTTTGTGAATAGGTGGTGCTCTTTTATCTCCTGTGCCTTTCCTCTACTTGATGTGCTGCTTGCATTAAATTGTCACCAAACTTTGCCTTGTGCTATGATTTTTCTTTTTGGTCCCAAGTTGTAGAATTAAAAAACTTTTCTTCCCTTTTTTTTGAGAGAATGTCTGCAAGGTGAAACGCCGTTAGCGTCACGGTACTTTGTGCAGGGCAGAGCATGTGAGGTTGGATTTTGTATGGCTCGGTGTATCAGATCTGAGGCGGTTTTCGGAAATTGAATTGATGTGCAAACACATTCTGAACGCGCAGGTGTCGGTGAGGGCGGCGTGCTGCAAAAAATGGTTCGATTGCCCTGAGTGCCACAATGAGCAGTCGCCCGACCACCCTTTGATGAAGTCCTTCGAGATCGTTCTGGCGTGCAAAAAGTGCAGGAAGGTGTTTCGAAAAGACGTGAGAGACTTCGACGAGACCGACGAGTTCTGTCCCCATTGGTACGCGCTTGTGTGTTGATCGCCATTTTGTTTTTTTTTCGTGGTGAAGGCCTCCACTCTGCCAACCCATAATCACGTTTCCCTTCGATCCCTAACGCGCACTTGTAGTGACAACCACTACGTACTCCCCGCCAAGACTCCGGAAAGGAAACTCGTCGTGGAACTCGAGGGATCATTGGATATGGTCAGGGACGATAGAACCAAATCTAAATCATCTGTACGCAGGGAGGACGACTGACCCCAAAACTTTGTGTATAAAACTACCCGTGTTTAAAAGTGTGGTTTGGCAGCAATTCCCTGCGCTCCTGCCAATTTCTGCTTCGCCTTTATTATTTGGTTTTTTATTCGCATAATACTACAAAAACCCAAAGACAACACGAGATGAGTGGGGGCGGTACCTCCAACCCCTGGACCATATCGCGCGGTGCTTTTTCTAAAGGGGGATCTAGCATTGGCGCTCCGTCGACCCCATTTGGGAGGTCGCGTTTCGCGGGTGGAATGGGCGCATTTGGGGCGCCGCGAGGAAGAGGTAGGGGAATGGGGCGAGGCAGAGGCGCTGGCGGGGATGTCGGCAGAGGCGTGGAGATGAGCTACGACGCGGACAAAGGTTTGCGCGCTTGCATTTCATTTTATTACTGCGTAGGATACTATGCGCAACAAAAGGTAACGAGGTTTTTCCCAGATCAGCTGAGGAGATTTTTTACTGAAGTACCTAAGTTCAAGGAAATGGTGGTATGAAGTGCATGATCTCTAGCTCTTTTTCCAAATTAACATCATCTTAAGAAAGAACTGGCTGAAAGAGAGAGAATTTCTATTGGCATACCCCTTGATGAGATTTCTATTGTAATTTTTTCTGATCTGCAATCTTTACTTACAGTTTTTCTTCCTATTAGCATACAGACAATAACACACTGTCTGAAAAGATAGCATCCAACACACAAAGATACCTCCATTTGTGCCAGGAGGTTCTTGACAACATTCTACTGGAGTTAAATCTACCTGTTCCAAAAGCCAGAAAAGATGTGCACGATGTTTTGACAGCCCATAGGTAGAGTCTACATCTCTTGTGGGTAATTCATTTTCTTTGTTAGGATGGTACGGGCCCAAAACAACCTCGGACCAAGTGACACCACAGGAGCTGACGCTTCTGTCAAACAACAGTTCCCCTCGGAGCTAGTTCGCAGATAGTATGTTCATCTTGTTACACAAGATCTTTTCAAACCCAAAACAAGTGAGGCACATTTTATTCCGAGTAGCTCAACACCCACACTTCCCCTTCGTGAATTGAGAGCAGGTCTACTTGGTCATCTGGTACAAACACAAGCCATAGTTACACGTGTGAATGAAGTCAGTACCCAGTCTTCCCCTTTTCTTTCTTAATTGTCTCTAAGGTAAAACCATTTTTAAAAGTCGCAACGTATACATGCGAGCAGTGCCAACAGGAAGTGTTCCAAGTGGTATACACATGCTCAATAATCCTTTGATTGGCGTTCATGTTTCTCTAGATTCGTGGTCGTTCCTTTCTTCCTTTGACAAAATGCACATCCAAGGCTTGCCAAGGAAATGCACACCCTGGATTACTTACTATGGAAACACGAGGCTCGAAGTTCACCAAATTTCAGGAAATAAAAATACAAGAGATGGTTGAGTTTAGAGTGACGGTACTTTTGTTTTTTAACGAATCCTCTCTGGCATCAGATGGAACATGTACCAACTGGACAGACACCCAGATCTTTAACTGTCCTTCTTCAAGGCGAATTGACGCAACTCTGCACACCTGGAGATATCATAACTGTTTCCGGGGTGAGAGCGTTTTCCTTCCTCCTATCCATCGATTGTTAGTGACTGTTGTTCCAGATATTTCTTCCCATTCCGTCTTCAACTTCTGGTTTGTCCCTTGATTTCAGACTTTTCTTTTGGTAAATTTTTGCAGGAGGAAAAAGTTTGACAGCTGATACGTTTCTTGATGCACAAACCCTGGAGGTTCAGAAAAAAAGCTTTTCCAATATCGCTGTTGCACCTGACACTGAGGATGAAATTCGATCATTAAGCGAGAGTACACTACACAATTTCATTCTCTGGGTGATATTTTTTTCGCAGAGTACTCCAAACCAGAATTGTATGAATTACTGGCATCAAGTATTGCTCCTGGTATCTATGGGCATGTCGACATTAAAAAAGCTGTTTTGTTACAGATGGTTGGTTCACCCACACGTACCCTCCCAGATGGAATGAAAATTAGGGGTATTTCTTTCCCCCAAGAACTGCAGTTATAATATTACAAAGGAGAGCTTAACGTTATCATCATTGGTGACCCTGGTGTTGCTAAGAGTCAGTTACTGAAATACGTTGCAAATGTAGCTCCAAGAGCTGTTTACACTACTGGTTTGTAACTATTTAATGACTCTCGTATCCATTAATATGGGAACAGGCAAGGGTGCGAGTGGAGTGGGCCTTACAGCTGCGGTTCTGAAAGATCCTATCACAAACGAATTTTTACTTGGTAACTTATCTACTCAAACCAGCAAATGTATTGAATTCCAAAAGAGGGTGGCTCTTTGGTTTTGGCTGATATGGGAATCTGTTGTATTGATGAAGTAATGCCCAACAAAGTCCAACATTTTTTAACTTCTCCTCCACTCTGTTTAGTTTGACAAAATGAGTGAAACAGATCGAACTTCAATTCATGAGGTTATGGAGCAACAAACTGTGTCTGTCGCTAAGGTGCTCAACATCAACTCTCCTGTGAGTTAAACACTGTTTACAGGCTGGAATAACAACCAACCTTAATGCTCGCACGTCTGTCTTAGCTGCAGCAAATCCTGCTTATGGAAGATATGACTTGAAGAAATCGCCTTCCAACAATATCAACATGCCGGCTGCCTTGCTTTCTAGATTTGATATACTTTTTATTACCTTGGATAAACCAGACCCAGAAAGCGACAGGTAATTTTTGAAATTGCCTCGAAAGTTTACACCCCTCAGGAGACTGGCCGAGCACATTACCCATGTTCATCTGGAAAAAAGTGCTCCAACAGGACAGCATTATGTGGGACCCGACTCACTGCGGTAAATAACTGTTGGTAATTACAGCACTTCTTCATTTTTCTAACCTTTTTCCTCCCTCATTCTTGGTTGTATCCTTTTTTCCTCACCGCAAAGTGCTTATATTGCCATGTGCAAATTAATCACCCCCACGATTCCCAAAGAACTGACCGACTACCTTGTTAATAAGTATATTGAAGTGAGACAAGGGGAAGTGGGCAACGCCTCCCAAGATGTATATTACTACACCTCTGCCAGAACTTTGCTTGGGACAATGAGGCTGGCATTGGCACATGTATTTTACTTTAATTTGACATTTTCACTCCTTTTTGGGATAACGACGCCCTTCAGGCACGACTACGACTGTCACCAGAAGTTGCCCAAGAGGACATCGAAGAAGCCATCCGACTTCTGAATTCTTCCAAAGCAACAGTTCAGCGTGAAAAAGAAAAACGATTCCAGTATGTATCTCACCGGCAGTGCCATTTAGCTTAATTCTCGCACAGGCCACTTGACAACAAATCCGAAATTTACGAGACTATCAAAACCTTCTACCTCCAACACCGACCCCCACAAATCAACAGCGGAATCGACGTGTCGATGGACGACGCGGACGCCAACCCGATCGTACACCTGATTGACGTGCAGCCCTTACTGCTCAGAAAGGGGTTCCTCCAGCCACAAATTGATGCCACTCTCAGTGACTACGAGAGACTTGGCGTTTGGAGTGTCTCACAAGACAGGTCCTTGATAAAGTTCCTCACCTCATAATGCCCCCAGAAAAAAAAAACTGTCTTCGTTGCCATACGATAAAGAAAAACCCTATTCATGGCACACAATTTTCCGATTCTTCCACAACTCTCTTCCATTTGGGTAACACACAAAACCAGATGGCGTGAACTAAATGCCCTAAGAAAAAAATTACAAAAGGTGCTTTGCTTTGTATTAACAGTGGCTCTGAACAACCCACTAGGGTGTCCATAACCAGCAGAGACAGCAACAACTGCTGATGCCACATCACAAGCATGAATGGCAGTGGACAGCTGATGTGTTGTTGCCGGGAAAGCCACAAACCCCCCCCCATGCCCACTGGCCCACCCCCGTGAGTCAGCAACAGGGGAGCACCAGAGTGCAGGCAAAGAAACCGAGTGGGCTCTCGGTCCCAATGCCCGCACCCCGGGTCCCCACGGCCGACTGACACAAGAGTGGGCTGGGGAGGAGTGTGACCAACCAAACAGCAAACACACCGAAGTGCTCCAGAGCACCGGGACGGTACCCGCAACAGGGGATCATCATCATCAGTTGGCGCCACCACCGGCGGCAGCAAGGGCTTCGGTGATCGGTTTGTTATCCTGAAAATATGTTAGTGCAACAAGAAGTGAAAGGAGATTAAAGGCAATTACCAGTTTTTGGACTTGGCGTACTGTCTGTGGAATTGTATTTTCCAAAGGCTTAGGAAACGACGCATTCGGTGTAGAACTCGTACTCGTTCGAGGTGCAAGGGTGGGTGGAACAGCTGTGGTTTGTATTGGGGTCCCTTGAGGAGCTGGTCGTGATACGAAGTGGATTATTCTTCTAACCCTCTTGTTTACTGGGGCTGTTGGTTTCATTGCCGCTCGAACTGCTCCTGATGTAGTTGTTGCTGTTGGGGTTGATGCCACCGATGGGGGAAGCAGAGGTGATTTCGGTGGAATTGGTTGGAGTGCTGGGGCTGGTGTTGTTGGTGCCGGTGCTCCCAATGATGTCTTGTCTGTGGGTCTTGGGGTTGTTGGCATTCCTGCCGTTGAGGTCGAAAGAGATGATGTGGGTGAGAGTTTGGGGGCAACTACTGCACCGGCTTGAATGCTGGGTGTGCTGGTGGTTGGCGCGGGTGCCGGCGACGGCGTTATGCAGGCTCCTGGAACCACCAGCACTCCAACTGACGGTGACTGTGTTGAAGATGATAGCTGTTGCGCATTGCTGGCGCTGATTGCTGTTGGTATTGCCCTTGGTGCAGCTGGAACCGGTGTTGTCAGCTGTGTTGATGTAGATGGGGATGGGGACGAAGATGAGGGCGAGGAAGAACGACAATTCACGCCACTGGAATGAGCACCAGATCTGGGCCTACTTGACCAGAATCTAGAGGCAGGCAGTGAGAATTCCTCACAAAACTGTGCATGACGCCTCCTCCAGTCGAATACCGAAGCAACTATTGCGAGTTCCGCCCGAAACAGCAGCACGTGAATTCCCTCGGGTGTTGTTGGTGGAGATGGTTCATCAGGATTGTATGGGGGTATAAGATGGTCTTGGTCGTGGTCTTGCTGATGATAGTAACTTCCCTCAGAAGTTGAT
Organism: Pelomyxa schiedti; assembly: GCA_020536535.1. Lineage (NCBI taxonomy): Eukaryota > Evosea > Pelobiontida > Pelomyxidae > Pelomyxa > Pelomyxa schiedti. Next base: position 219,548 of record JAHLWZ010000187.1, on the reverse strand, counting down.
GACCGTTGAAATGGGATCAGAGACAGTTGGTACTGTTGTTGTTCATCGGGATTATTGTGGAGAGGTCGAAGGACTGAAAGGAAATGTTGGATAACCGCGGCAGCCATGCGCCCAATGCATTGCAGCGCCCACGTCCGCTCGTACATCCAATGCTGACTTCCGCACATCGGAGTAAACATAAGAAATCCACGATGATAGCAGCGAAATATAAGCTCGTCCGAGGTGGTACATATCCACAAGCTCCATTGCAGCAAGATAAACGACGTATCCCGTGCCGACGATCAGAAGGAAGGTCACCAAGAAAGCGCAAGGAACAAGAAGAGTGAGGCATGTGACCAGCGACTCAACCATGCGCCCAACGTCCCACAAGAGCTCCTTTAGATCAAGCCATCGCCAGGAGGATGGCGACCACCATGATGATGAGCCAGGGTAGACATCGGCATCGTCGTAAGTAGAGGTACCAGGCCAGTTCTCGTCAGCGAGCCCCAAGTGGCTGAGTGCGTTCTGTAGCAACGTCTCCCAAATTTCCATGCGCCACTCCTCGAAGTCGGCGCGGTCTCGCCTCCCAACTGCAATTTGTGATATTGCGAGAACCGTTGAGTAGGTGAACCTGGTCAACTCTTCGATAAACATGGCCCAGTCCTGTGTGTTAGAAAAAGGTTGTTGTTAGCTCTATCTGAGCAGACAAGAACACCCAAACAACACGGACGAAAGAGAAGAAGTCCAAGTTGTTTACTTAGTAGAAATAGACAAACAACAAGCAAAACGGAAGTAATTAATACCGCAACGGCGGAGTGACTCCTTCTGAAGACGGTCAGATCAAGCGTAGGCCTCATGGATTTAATGACTCCAAACCGACTGTGTTCAATAGAGGAAAAAATCGTAAGAAAAAAGAACAAATGACCGCGACCACAAACCTTGCGGCTCCAAGAACGAGGAACATCGAGGCCATCACAACCCACCACGCCACCGCGTAAATAGCAAGCCTCAACGCCACGTAAACCGCGACTCGTAAAACCGCCTCGTTCAACAACCACTGCATCATTGCTGTTGTTTGCATGTGAAGGCGATGTTTGTTGTATTGTATGCTTTGCGATCTCACACGAAACAAAATGTAGGAAAAAATGAGCGAAATGCCAAACCGCAGGCTTATTAACACAGAAAATACAATTCGTTTTGCAACTGGACCGTTGTTTACGTCACTCCCCTGCACAGTTGTAAGGTGGAATGAAATTTCACAAAATCTAAAGATCTAAATAAGCTCAAACACAAAAAGAGATTGGAAGGAGCCAAACTCTTTCTCTGCCAACCGACGTAAGTCCAACACAGCAACTCCTTAATGTAATAGTCTCAGCATTAACCACCAATGTATTGCTCTCTCAGCATTAACCTTCACAATCACAAGACAAATCACTTCTCCAATTTGATGAAACCGGGCGATGATGCCGGGCATAATATATTGAGGATTTCCAATAAAAATGGCGTGATTTTAGCATGGGAAGCATCATCGTATCCACTGTCAGAGCTCCTTGTTCTTGCTTGGCACGTTATTAAACTACAATGCTTCAGTGGGTTGTGGTGTGTGGAGTTCTCTGAGGGCAGAGCAATTTCAGCAGCAAGTTCAGTTCAGTTCTTCTCTTCTGACAGCAAGAAAAAGGTATTCTCTCCCTATCATTCTGTTCTAATATCTCTCTACAATTGTAATAGGCTCTGTTGTCTCTGTGGCTGACGGATTCGAATCAAGATAACTTGTCAAGGAATGTGAATACTTCCTCGTACCTGGGCAGTATTATTCCTCGAGTGTTTAATGCTATGTTTTCTGGTCGCCCCGGGTCAGTGAACCTCTCTGTCTCAAATAGAATGTGTCGCACAGTATGCATGCCCTCACGGTCACGACTC
>JAHLWZ010000187.1:73225-217549 GCA_020536535.1 Pelomyxa schiedti | reverse complement strand
GGTGGTGAGAAAACCCATGAAATCACAAGTTTCCATCTTTTTCTTCATGTTGCACGGTGGGCTGAGGCCGACGAACCCCAACAAGTTCATACAACGTGAGTATTACCATACCTGCCACTGACTCCCTGCTTTTTTTCCCTGTGACGTGTTTGGCAGGAAGTACCATTCCAACACGAACTGCTGTGTGTGCCTTCGTGGGCGCCGGCATCTTTCTGGCGTGGTTGTTAGACATCCTTCCGTTCCCGTGGGCATTTTTTTTCCCCCATTCATAAACCAAGCTTACTTACGTTCTTATTCAACATTCAGAGTCTCTTCTAAATGTCTATCTGGATACCTCGCAGTGGTCTACATGCTACGTACGCCTCCCCTCATTCTCACCATCGTGATATATACTATTTCGTAGTTGTGGGAATTTGTACTTTCACCCTGGTTTACACCGCCCCGGTTCTACTTCGTTTGTTGAAACCGGGAAACCGACCAGCGGCAGGCCCAATGCTACAACCACGACCACTGGCCACAGATCCATCCAACAGGTTATCCAAGACTGCAAACTGAGATAGATCTCCTGGCACTCACAGAAACAAAACAAAAGATTACGAGTGTGTTTTGTCAACCACTTGTTACCAACACACTACCTTAATTACTTGCAATCAATCTCATAGTGATGTTTCTTGGCCCGTTTGTTCGGTTTTTTTTTTCGAAAAACGAAACTTTTCATAGCGAAAAAGAAAACGATTTGGGGGAGATGAAGCCGTCCAAATCTAGATCTTCATCGTCGTCACCACGCGCCAAGTACAGCAAACGTAAGCACACTTCACACGAAACAATAACGGCAGACACGAAAGCGCCGGCTGCGGAATCTGCATCTCAGCCGTCGTCACAATGCGACTCCACATCTACCTCATCTTCGACTCAGCCTTCATCCGCCGTACCATCTGCCACTACTACAACTACGTCGGTTCCAGCCACGCCACCCATAATCGCCCCTCCTGCAGTCGGCGGCGCCAGCTTGAGCGGTGCGAAACGAGAATCTTCGTTTCGGGAGGGCGCCGGTGAGGCCGAGTCCGCCAAGGCCGGCAAGAGCACGATGAAGCCACTCGCGTTCCTGCACAGTGTGGTCCGCGCCACCTCGCTGGGCTCTGCCTCCCGCTCTTCGTCGGCCGACACCGCCGAGACGTCGTACATCCCTGCCAGCGTTGGCGGCATGAAAGAGGCGATGACGCCTAGCAGCCTGGGCACTCCTGTCACAATGGCAGCGAGTGGCGATGGCGGAGACAGCGACGGCGGGAAGCAGGGAGGCGGCGTGGCGAGCAGAGCTGCCAAACTAGTTGGCGCTGTGAGTAGAAGGAAGCCGAAGACTGCGGTTAGCGATGGCGAGGGCCTGGAGGTTGGGAGCGGGGCGCTGAGCGACGAGGACAAACCTCACAAGAAAAGGACTAAGGTGCGATGGCTATCACTAAGGAAGCCCAAGCACCACAAAAACGATGACGAAAATGTTGGCATTGAACGGCTTGATGACTTTGACGTTGAAGCTGCAAAAGCTGATGCAAAAGGAAAGACAACAGAAAAAATTTCCACTATGACAAGACATTCTGTCAGCAGACACATGCACTCTTCATCACACTCGGATATGGCACGCGACTCTTTTCTAGGACATAAAAGTAAGCACAAGGATGCAGGGACAGAGGATGTTGAGAAACCAAGGGAAAAGCCCAACGAACATCCTCTGGATGAGGTACATCCTATTACAGAAAAGCCCAACGATTCTGAAACCCAAGCTGCACCAGCTTTGGCTGTTCCCACAACCACGACCACCACAACCACCTCAACAACTACTACAACCACAACTGCAACCACAACCGCATCCACGTCTGCACCAACAGCTAGTGCACCTCTATCCAATCCACCAGCTAACTTAAAAGCAACTTCGAGTACCACTGCTTCTACATCAACTGCTAATAGAAATTTTTCTGGATACTTCGGAATGAGGAGAAGGTCTCGATCTTCCAATTCCACAACAACCCTACCTGTTGTTAGCCTTCACAAATCCAAGAGCACAAGCCACAAGGTAAAAAACAAGATACCTCTCCTTGCCTCTAGCAGCGAAAGTGAAGCTGAGAGTCCTGCCAGTAGCAGCGATAGCCAAAGTGATAAATCGAGCTGTGAGGATACCTCCAGTGAGGATAGTGGTTCCAACAGTGAGAGTGATATGCGGAACTTTGCTTGGTTGATCATTTTGTTTTTTTTTCACGGATTAATTTTGTAACAGGAGAGGTCCAAAAAGAGAAAAAAAAGATACAACTCAAATAGACCTCGCAATAAGTATTGATACTACTGGTTTTCCCCCAACTTCATCCTTTTCTTCTCTGAAATAATTCAGAATCCATGCTGTCTTACTGGAAAGCGTTGCGAGTTTGTTTTGAAGGAGTTGCTACACGTTTGCTCAATGATATTCCATGTTTAAGGTATGTGAGCCACTTTTACTGAATGCACTCACCCTCAACATAGAATTGCTCTGCTTGTTCATGGAGATTATTGTATTCCTTTCCAATTCCATACAGAGTCACCTAGGCACTTACTTTGTACCAGGTGATTACAAGCTGTATGTTGTGAAAACACACGACTTTGGGCAAAGTGTGCCATCAATGAGTGCCTTTCTGCACTCTGTTGAGCCAACCTCTGGTGGTGATATCTCTGAAGCGTATGAGTTTTCTCCTTTTGTACCCTTCTCAATCTCACAGTTATGAGTTGATGTTACGGGAAGCCACAAAACTTTCATGGAGAAGTAATCAGGACTAATTTTTTTCTTATTCACATGTCCTCAGATTCAGCTAAGAAAATTCTGATTGTTGTGGGTGATTCTCATCCACATCCACCTTCATATACAACACAACAAATATCGTGGCAAAAAGAACTCCACATCCTTCGGTCGTGGAGAGTAAAAATTTATGCTGCTCACGTTCAATCAAGTGAAGCCCCTGATGCAAAGTTATTTTTCAGTGAAATGGCAAGAAGGTTTCACACCCTCCAATAGTGTTTCTGTGGCACCCATTTGATAACTTCCTGCAGGACTCACTCATGGTTTGTACCACTGTATGCACCCTCTCAAATGGCTGACCTTCTTTTATCAGGTACGTTTTTTTCTTTGACACCTTTTGGCTGACGTGTTTGTAAAGTCTCCTACAGAGAATTCCAAAGAAAAGGGAAGAAATACCCTGTAGAGGCAAATCCATTTGGCAGACCAAAAAAACAGGACTCTTTACCTGAATTGAAAATCTTCTCCATGAAGTCTTTTGTGGAGAAACCAAAGCCACACATAAATCCTCTGACTATATCAGCACCCAATCCTCCTGTATTATCCAGTTCCGTATTACATCCATGTAAATAATGCCTATCAATGCTGTAATTGACTCGCATCCTTCCCTAGTGAAGAGTAAATTATCTGAATCCAGTGAGGCGAAATTCGTGCCAAACGATTTAAAAAAGAACTTTGCATATCCAGCAAGGATTGAATTTGTGTCTGAAGGAAAATTGAATTTATTAATGTAATCCCTCTCAACTTTTCACTCTATATCATTCTTATACATTACAGGCCTGAGACAATTCAACTCTTTCTAACAAAGGATTGGTGGTCCCCTAAAATACATGACCATGGTACTCCAAGGTGGATGGCACTTCCTACTGGGCAGTGGGCTCCTTTTGAAGCGCCATCACTTCCCCAACATGTTGTTGACTGTGGAACTGATGTAGATATGCCAAGAGCACCAGCTTTAGGGAGATACTCTTCTATTCGAGGTATATCTAGGAGTTTTATGCAATCTCCAACACTTGTAGTTGCAAACATTGTAGTTTGTGGAGTTATGTCCTCTGGAAAGACATATCTCATTCAGAAGGTAACTCTAACAGATTGTCTCAATTACATTATTCCCTTCTATAGGCATTCCAATTGGATGACGGGTTCTTTTTCCCATTGAAGGTTATCATACAACACAGTTTCAATTTTTTTACGTTTCCCAGAGGAAATTGAACGTTGATGGAATTGAATGCTCCCTCGTTATAAACGAGTTTGATAAGGTCTTCATAGTACCTTTTTTTTTCCCCCCCTAAAAAATCTTACTTAGTTTGATGCTGTAGCAGCTGAGCGACTCGCTTCTGCACATGTTGTAATTGTAGTTTATGCAGTTGATAATGCTTCTTCATTTGATACTGTACCACAAATTGTAAAAACTATAAGAATCATGCGCACTGATGGTGTGCCAAGTATGTAATCTGGGTTTCCAGTGTAATCTAATATTATACTAGTTTTGATTGTTTGTAATAAGATTGATATGCCCCACAAGCAAAGTATTCAAGGGCTCAATATTTCCCGTTCTCATCATGCTCAGTATCTTGAATGCTCTGCCAAAAGTAATGTCAATACAACGGAGTGTTTTTGTGGTATGGCTGCATTCCTTATGTGCACATGTAACGTACGCGTAGAAGCCATTCGTTTATTACGGAAGCGCATGTTAAGCCATGTATTGCCTAAAAGAGAGCCCGAGCATTCCTCCATAGTTGGACTGGAACAAAAATACTACTCCATGGTGAATAAACACCCATCTCCATCCTCATCTCCTTCGTCACACAGCTCCGCCCTTGTTGCAGCACCTCCAATAGCAGAAATCCTTTCCGCCGTATCCAAATCGGTTACGGCACCAATCCCTCCCCCAACATCACTCCCTGAAGTTGAAGCAACTTCACCAACGCTCGGAAGTGTACCACCCCCAACAGCATCTGCACTTCCCACAAAGCAAACGATTCTGCATTCTTTTCCAATATACAGGCATACCCGTCCAACCAATCGCTTTCATCCTCCAACTACCACAGCCACAGCTACAGGCACAACCACACCAACCGCATCACTACCTCAAGATATTAAATCCCCCAATCCAGTGGAGTTTACCCCAGCCACGGTTTATTTTGCTCCCACAGTTATACGAAGTTCAACGCTTAATACCTCAGGCCCACTTACTCTTGATCTCTCCAGCACCACAAGTGACAAGCTTCCAATCCGACACAATGTTCCTGCACATGAGATTAATTCCGATGACGACTATGACAGTTCTTCTGATGATACGCCACAGGATGTACACCGTCAAACTCCCGGAAATTTGAGCGATGTGGGGGAATACAGATCGTCCACTGGTTCTCCCTTCGTCTCTGAACTCGAATCCCATTATCGCTTTCATTCCTTTGTCAATTTAAGGAACCCTAGTGCCATTGACGAATTGGATTCAATTGGCCCGCCTTCAGATTTCATTGGGCCTCCCCCAGACGATTATATAGGGCCTCCCCCATTTGATGACAATCACCCTGGAGGCGATTTATTGGTGGAAACCCACAGTAATGACTTAAGTAGAGACTCTCCTCTCCCACATGACGAGAAAGAAGAGCCCTTACCCCGGGCTCAAGAAGAAAGACCAAAGAGTAACTTCAGCATAATCGAAAAAGAGATGGGAGTACCAGACGACCAAGCAGAAAGTATCAAAGATGACCAAGCAGAAAATAGCAAGGACGACCAACCATTGAGCACCGAGAACGACAGCAACCGCGATGATTCAGGCACCCTCAAGCAGCCACACCACCACAAGAAGCATCACCACCACTCACGGTCCGAAGTCATTGTACCAGCACAGTTGAGGAAGTCAGTTTCCGAAATGAATCTTACTCTGTCCCGCGGCCAAAAGCAGCACCACACGCACCACCCGAAACGCCGCTCGAACAGAACATCACCACTGCAGCAAGCACAAACCCCCAAAATCGAACCGCCTGAAGAACTTCTAGAGGAGCCGCCTCCTGAAAATCCTTCAGTGGGCATCACCACAGACAACAAAGAAGTTCTGGAAGAAGATCCGGACAACCACTCTCACTCACACACAAAAAGCAAAGAAACCAAACACTCCTCGAGCCACAAACACCGGCACCATGAGTCCACAAGCAGCAAGAGGGAGGAGGACTAGGTCACTCATTCCATTTGTACAAACAAAAGTGACGGAAAACCTAACAAAATTATTTTATGAGGAAACACCAAAATACCGTTTTCTGTTGTATCTGTTTTCCCTTTTTGGCTCCAAAAAGGAACCAAATGTAAAAGGTGGCCATTGTAATTGGGGAATAAAGTCAAGCATTTTTCTATGTCTAATTACTTCTTAATTCTCAGGTCACATCCTGTTGACTAGGGCCAAGAGAGCCAGCCTCACCATGGCCTTAGCGTCATCATCAGAGATGGCATCACCACCCTCAGCCTTGAACAGCTCGCGCATCTTCCTCACCTGGTCAAGCATTGGAGCACACACCTCATGGAACTGTGCCGACATAATCGGGAGCTTCCCGTCCCACTTGGCAACGTAGGCCTCGGCAAGCTTGCCGGCATTGGCCACATCGCACTGCAGGCTCAGTGCGGAAAGCCACAATGAGCACTCGCGCTCGCCACTTGCTGGGGAGTCAGATGCATGGCACAAATTCATTCCGGCCATAACACCATGCTGTCCGCGAAGGCATCCTATCAATCGTTTAGTGAGGGGAGCACATTGAATCCCAAGATACAAATTCATATCTCGTTATTAAATGGCTGTGTTACTAAAATACTGAAAACATATACGCGCGCACACGCGTATCTCGTATACATAGCAAAACCAAATAAAAAGCCCAACACTACACAAGCATTGATTGATAATTTTCCAAAGAAACACACCTTCCTCCAGCATTGCCTTGTCGACGAAAGTAGGCCCCAGCATGTCCCTGACCCTCTGGACCACGTTGTTGCCCTCGAGCACCATCACCACGACGCCGTAGGGGCTCGCGAGGTACTCCACGATGAAGCTGTAGAACCCCCGGGCGACGTGCTCGTAGTAGTGCAGGCACGCCAGCTCCCTCGGCACGTGCGCGACCTCGGCGAAGCAAGCGAAGCGGCACGCGTCCGCGGCCGCGGCCGTGGGCGCCGTCGGGCCCGCCGGCGTCGCGGGGGGGGCGCACATCGAGAGGAGGCGCCGCACGGCCTCGACTCCTGCTTGTTTCCTCACGACGGCGTCCGACTTGAGAAGCACGAGTGTCCTTTGCATGAGGGTTTCTGTTTTTTTTGTTGTTGTTTTTTTGTTTTTCTTTGTGGGCGACGGGTCGAAAATGATGGGGGAAAAGGTTCGATCAACAACAATTGTTCTTAGAATTGCCCAATAGTAAAGCACAACAAGGAACCTTTTAGTTGTTGAAGTCACTCTGTTGTTTCAATGCTGCGTTTGTTGCTATAGGAGGCCCAAAAGCCACTGCCATACCTGTGAGTTGCTTGTTTGTTGGAGAGCAAAAATCGTAAAAAGAGAGATACTACTACACATACATGAGGTCAGACTTTGGGAACCTGTTCCTGAAGTTTGGCCCACAGTCTTTCCCAAGTGTACATACAATAACGGTGTTGATGATGACACTGTGGTCAGGCTCCTGTGGGCAAATTAATAATTTGGTTTATTGTGGTGTGCGTTTGTATTACCCTTAATTCATTTAGTGGGGATTATGAAAGCCACAGACACACCACAGGACCACCAGCAAGAACAAAGTCATAAAGAATGGGGTTTTCAACAACCCTCATCTCTGCTGACTTGGAATCACAAGCACGCACCCACTCTCCTGTGTACTCATGAATTTTGTTGTAAAAACTTGATATTTGGGGGATGGGAGTGTGTGAATGGCACCCAGCGTTCACAAGGAGATATAGTTGCAATTCCGGAAGAGCAAAAACTAACCTGCGTCAGTGTGCCAATTCGGTTGGTGACCTACTTGCCAGATTGGGTGTCCTGTTGTCAGACCAACGCCATTCAAAAATACAAGCCTCAGAGGATTGGAACGATGATGTGCCCTCACTTGCTCCACTTTTCGGCCACGCATTAGTTCTGTCATGACACAATCTCCTTCCTCCACGTCCCTCACTGGTCTGTTGGAAACTGTGAGTCGGAAGTTGGGTGAGGATGTTTTAGACTTGGTGGTTCCATCAGCCATCAGAATTTGTCCATCACCAAGGAAACAAGACGGTGACTCAGGTCCCTGTTGTTTTGGTAAATGTTATTAAATAACAATGATATCACCATTTAATTTAAAATGTGAAGACATACGGTGTATCTTGGAACATTATACATAGCTGCCAATGGAGTTGCATTTTTCCACATGGGAATACCTTCATTGTGGTTAGCAAAAGGAATTTGACTGGACACATACATAAGGTTTTCAGACATGTTTGAGAGTGAAATTCAACAGGCAAAAACCTCCTCCACACCAAATCGCTGACGCAAATCTTGTACAAAGTTCGTGAAACCTTTTTCTGGGAGTGAGGTTGATTGAGCAGGAAGTGTGAAGTACAGCTCCCAGCAGGCAGATTGTTTCTGGTTCCAGGTAGGATGTAATTTGTACCCAACAGTCTTGTGGAAGTTGAACAGGTGAAGAGTGATCTTGTGGAAGTGATGATGACACAAGTGATGCGCCATTTGTGGTAGTAGAGGCACTTGTTTTTGGAGGTGTAGCAAACAACGATGGTGTGAATGAGATGTGGCAATCAGACAAAACTGCAGATGAAGTGTCTCGTATCATCCCACCAATGAGTATAACATGCTGCCTCCATGAGGCAATCCCAAAAAACTGGTTATGTTTGAGAGGGAGTGTGTAAAAATGAATTTCAACCTCTCTGGAGCGTGGTGAATAAGGAAGCAATAATTTCGTCCATGTGAATGTGTTTGTGTCAAATCTGAAACCTGTGGTTATTCACAGTAACTCGATATTATCACAATAATTATTAGTATGATATTATTGGATAGAACTACTCGGAAAAATGCTAATCATCAGTATTTGACCAGAGGTGTATGAATTAATATCATTACTTGGGTGAGTCAGGGATTCACTCACTTGAAAAATTCGGCAGAGGGATTTGAGTTTGTTGAACCAACAAACATAAACATATCTTCAGTCAACAAGCACCCTGCATGTCCGCGTTGTGGCGTGGGAGGCGTCCCTTGGCATGTGACCTTCACCCAAGTTGCCCGGCCGAATGCAGAAGCTTCCAGGAGATTAGTGGTCCAAACGTCATTGTATTTCACATTTTTCTCCCCAATTCCACATAGAATAAACATCTTGTTTCCCCTTTTGTGGTGTTTAAAAAAGCAATGATAAATGAGAGGAAAAGGCACTTGACAAAGGCACTGTGATGATAACGAGGTTCAGGGGCAGCATTTCTGGGAGGAATTGCACTCCACGTCTGTGTATCCAGCTTATAGACTGCCGTTTTACATGGAAGATAAGTCACTTCTCCAGACAGGAAAGGAATAACTACCATAGAGACTACTAGAGGCACCGGGGTCGTGAGATCCACCAAAAAGAAAGAGACTGTTGCGAAACCTTGGGCGAAGTTAGTTCGAAAACAGGAGGACATAAACGGCTGTAAAATCACATAAGACAACGCACAAGCAAAGGCTTGCTCCATAGGTGGCAGGGCGATCTACGGGAGGATTCAATTTATTCCACGAATGATTCTCGGCATCAAAAACATTGAATGAGTTTACGGGTACTGTGAATTTCCTTCCACCATAAAAGTAAACATATCTCCCATCACTTGATGCACAGTGTGCAGGGAATCTCGTGCACTCGCCACGTGGATCAGACATGGAAGTGCGAGTTCTAGAATTCAGGTCAAATGAGATACCTTCGGTTGTTTGAGCACTATTTGGGCCACCTCCAAAAATGTATAGGTGATCGTTATGCACTGAGCAGACGTGCCCATAACTTGGTTTGCGTTGTGGAGTTTAACAGTGAGAAAGAATAATCATCCTTTGCACAAGATTACCTGGTATAGGACAGCTCAAGGCTCTCCCACTTATCAGTGTTGCATGAGATGGGGTGCTGGAGAGTGTGAACCAGTCGTGATATCAGTGATTTGACAACTGCAGAAGCATTCTCAACTTCGTAATAATAAACAGCCCCAATATCACGGGCTGCCTTTTGAGACATTTCAAAAAGGAAGAAGATAGAAACAAAAATACTTGAATTCCTTGCTGATGTGTCACTGGAGTGTGTTTATAATAGGGAGAGGTAGGGATATCATGATTCAGTCCAACAAGGAAGCAGGGGACACCACGCTTGTTGTTGAATATTTCAGGAAACCACTGTTTCAAATGCCCATGGTAAAAAGTGTGGAAGTATTGATTTATAACCTTGTTTCTGACACTGTTCAGAGTGTCATTGCTCCGCAATGAGAAACACAAAATTGCAGCATCAGCTTTTGAATCATACTTGTACGGCCTGTTCCAGTCACCCCACATATTAGACACATCTTTGTTTTTTTGAAAACTGATGAAAAATGCCCAGAGGAAGTGGAAAGTCTCACCATTGAGTGTGACTCCAACCAGAAGCCCCTCTATTTTCAAATAGGAAAACATCCGTGAATATCAGAGTCCAAAATTACAAATACACTGCCAACACATACCAACGTACCGCAAGAGTGGTATAAAAGGTCCCATGAGGAACACCCAGGTGCTCCCGGTGCGGAATACTCCTCAGTCCTGGGAGTTGGCAGTGGCCCAATGTGTAGTGCCTTCATCTCCTCAACAAGAGCCATCTGGTGGCTGGTGGTCACAACGCAACAAAATAAAGACACATAGCCTATGTCTTAACAAGGTGTGTCGAGTATCAACAACAAAACAAACAAACAACACAAACAAACCAACAAGCACCACATACCCTTCCAGGAGTGTTGTCACCCAAAAGCATCACATTGTACCGACCCACCGGGGTGCTGCTAAGTTCGACAACGGCTCTTTGGTTCGCTGAAGGAGGCGCTTTGAGCGACATAAAAAAACCGACAATGTTCCTGAGCCTCACGATATCTTTTTCCTTTATTACTAAGAATCCCATTTTGGTTTGCTTTCCAACGTTCCAAAGAGAGAAGCCTGGTTGATACCTTTTCCACACGTTTGATCAACAAACTCCAACAAAACAGAAAACCAATCACTGGTGATGGCGAGCCGTGCGGCGGTTGTGTGGCGTTTGGCTGGTTGTAGAGGGTTGTGTGTTGTACCGTCGGTGCCAATCGACCCTCAAGCTCAATGTAACTCCACGAGTGGTCTGCCGGGGGTGGGTAGGAGAACGGTCTGTGATGTTCAGACTCCATGTGTGTTTTCAGGCGAAGTAATTTAGCAAGTAGTTCCGGAAGAGCTTCTCCATGTGAGAAACATGACGAATTCTAATGTTGCTGCAATGCTTTCACCAGTGGGTCCATTAGATTGTTACAGGCTCCTTTATTCCACCCATCACTAGAGACCCACAGTGTTGGTATATCAGCCACTTTTAGTGCTTGCAAAATCTGTAGTACAACTTGCCTTATTTTTCTATTACTCATTCCACAAATAGGGATTTCGAAAATGCATTCTTGTGCAGTGCCATTCCACCCAACCCAGGCAACCTGCAGTATCTCTGAGGCAAGGCTAATCTCTGAACTGCTATTGCTGTGTGGAGCCTCTGATGAAAAGGTATCTTCATTCACCTTTTGAAGGTTGCTTATATTTTCAATAGGGATCCCTCCCTGTGTAGACCCAATAAGCATCTGTGATGACATATCCCTCTCTAGCCCTTTCCGCACTTCAACACCATCAAAGCTAATTCCACCAGGAAGAACTACACCCTTATTGCTGCATCACTTGTACTGAAGTTTGGTGGTGTTATTCTTTTTGTAGGCTACTGACTGAAGGTAGAGGAAGGCCCATTTTCTCTTTTGATGGTGGGGTGACCCCTACTTCCTCCTGTTACATATCCGCGAATGTGTTCATATCCAGTCTTTCCGCATATTGTATAAAGAACCTGACCCCAATTAGTCATCTCTGCTGTATACCGGATCTGTCTTCTGTCTTTCAACTGCAGGTACTCAAGTAAAGACTTAACTAGTATCTCACAAAAGTTCAGGGACCCCTGTTGGTACTCCAAATTCAGCACAGCAAGTAAGTCATGCACAAGGCACTCTTTTGAAGTTCTGTTTGCTAAGACAAGCTGGGTATGTTCAAGTTCCATTGTCAATGCATTAACCTTTTTTTGTAGTGGTTGCTTTTCTGATTCTAAAAGATTGACTACCCGGCACTGACTTGCTGTCATAGTTTTTTTCATCCAGCAGAGTGACCCACTAGTTTTTCTCTGTTGGTAGCAATGGATATCATAAGCAATGCGATACAGCTTTGCACACTCCTGGCAGTGCTTTGGGTATGAGGAAAGAGGTCCCAGTTCAAGAACATGGGGTGCAGGTACTGAAACAGCAAAGTCGCATTGTAAAGTGTTGTTTTTAATACCTGTCAGCTCATGATTGAAAACAAGAACACTCCCAAATGTGCTATCTAGGAAGCCATACATTCTACTTATTCCCTCACACTCGTTGAATTGTTACAAGTTTGGATGCAAGTTCCCTTGACCACAACTGTACACAACCAAATGCTTCAGAGAGGCAAGGAAACATCCAAGACAAACAGATCTGTACAAGAGATACAGTCTCCTTGGGATTGGGTGCCACTTGTGAAGCTGAAGGTCTGTGTTTGCGTGGCTGTTGCTGAGGAACAGCTTGTGCTTGCTTTTCTTTGATAGAAGCCACAGCTGTTTTTGTTGTTTCCGTGTTTCCAGTTTTTGCAGCCCAGTCAGAGATGGCTTTCCTTCGTGCACTTGCAGATGACTTTCCTGCAAGCTGTAGGTCTGTGTCAGTGAGATGCAGTGCAGCTTGTAATGTCACCAGCAATTCAGAAGAGAAATGAGAAATCCCCAGATATGCTATAAACAGTTAAAACAAAAAAAAAACTGTGGTACCACCCTTTTTTGGTGGTTTTAGCACTGCCCTGAGCACACCTTCAGTCAATTCATGCACAATCTTCAATCTTCTCTTTCTGAGTTGATGTATAAAATGTATGGTCTTGTTTCACCAGAGAAGAGATTACCCCTTGTGGAGTTCCAATTTTCAGAAGAAAGCCTTGGTGGGACTGTTTGTGTGGCCGGTGTGTTGCCGGTGTGATGTTTCCTCTCGGAGTCCCGTTCTGGTAATCAATCAAGATCTCCTGCGATCTCTCAGATCGAGTCTGAATCTCCGAAGTCCGAGCTCGTGTACTTTGCAGAAGTACACAATGGTGATTGGGGATGTGTGTTAGACCTCGAAACCATCATGCCACAACTTCTTATGCACTACCACATACTACAACAGTTTGCCCACAATCAAACAGGTTTTTTGTAATCAATTTAGGAGAATGATACAATCTGGTCCATGGAACTTTTTTTTTCCGGCACCTGTCCGGTTACTGCCACTTTTTGGGTTTCCTCAGTCCCAGTACCTTCTCCCCCTGGTTCGACATGATTTTGACATCCGTACCAGATCCAGAATTTTCTTGTGTTTTTTGGGTAGAGTTGGTACGGTTAACCGAGGGAGCACTGTCAGTGAACTCTCTTGGTGTCTCTGTTATAGACATAAACTACATTGTGAAAAACAATGAGTTCCGTGGTGGGCCGCGAGGCCTTCCAACGCGTTCAGATCGAGCGCACATCGTTCTTCACTCGGTTGGCCGAAACTGCCAAACGGTCGGACGTTCCCAACGCGGCCACGAGCGTCGTGGTGGCTCGGAATTTCAAACTGGTGAGGAAGATCGCACACGGTTGCAACGGTACGCCACCACACCACCATATTTTCAGTTGTTTCGTTGTCAACAACAATTGACCTTGGACTGGAAGGGATCGTTTACGAGGCGAAGTGCATTGGGGAAGGGCACCCTGAGTTCTTCAGGGATCAATCATACGTGCTCAAGGTGCCCTTCAATTATTGGGGTGTGCGCACCAGTTCAGTCTCAAATGCATTTGAGGTGTGTTCTTTAAAATTCCACCTTTTTTTTTTATCCCCCCAATTTATGACGCATTGGATGAAGAATGAATACCTTGTGTCATCAACTCTTGATGCACACCCAAATGTGAACCAGTATTTCTGCCACTTCACCGACAGGCCCCCTCAGGAGTATTTTGACCTGCTCCCACCAGTTCCAAAGGAGTCGGCATTTGATCCAGTGAGGCAAAGGATACACGCGTGTGTGTGGATTGTCCTGGAGTATCACTCAGAGACCCTTGACCATTTCCTGAAACAGCTCAACCAACCCACTGGCACACAGCAGCAGGCTCTCACAACAGCAACAACAACAACAACAACACCGTGGTGTGTTGTTCACAAGTACTCGAGGGATATCTGTGCAGCCCTTGTTCATCTCTTCAGGAACCGAACCATCCACTTTGACATGAAGTTGGACAACATCGTTGTCTCTTCGGTGTGTGTCTTGTGTCAACACAACACACAACCAACAACAACAACCCTCAATCAATCAACCAACCAACCAACTGTACGTCAATCGGGGTTAACAAAAAAAAAACAACAACAAAAGAACAAAGAACAAGTCATTGTGATTGACCTTGGATGTGCAAAGAAATTCCCAAACGGATCACTTGAGAGGGAAACAGGGTGCTTTGTTGGGACAGTGGGGAATCAGTCTCACCTTGCACCAGAAATTCTCAACGGAATTGCACTTTACACGCAGCACCCAGATCGCTGTCCAAGGTTGCCTTGTGGAAAGGTGTGTGCGATTTAACCACACACACTCTCTCACACACCACACACCCTGATTCCGTCGCTCGCTCTCACCTCTCACCTTTCCAAAACCAAAACCAAAACCCCAGCAACCATCGTTTGAACTTGGATGCATTTTGTTTGAACTTGCAATGGGTGGTCAGCATCCACTGCCAGGATACCCGGCAGCTTATGGTCCAACCGGCCAGGTTGACTTTTCAGTTCAGAGTGAGGAGCAGTTTCCAATGAGACCGCCGGAATTCCCGAGGGAGTTGTGCCACATTGTGCGCGGGTTGCTTGAGTGTGACCCCGCAAAAAGGATTCCCCTTTTGGATGCATCCAAACTGTTGGAAACTGTGGTTCCCGATCCGAGTCCTCAGGAACAGCTCTCGTTTTACACTCTCTTGGAACCAATGGCAAACAGAGACAATGATGATCCAGGTTGCGTTTCCGAGCTTTTGTGATGTTAAAATTGATGTGTGTGCGTGTGTCATGCCAATTTAAAACAAAAAAAAAAAAGGGAGACTAACGGCAAAGGCTCTTTGCCAGATTCTGCATGGCCACTCGACAAAGGACTGTTGTGACACTCTCCACAGAGCTCTCGATGTTGAGCCGTTGTTCTCACCAGCGTTGTTGATTCTTCATTATTTACTTTCTTCTGGTGCATCTGCATCTGCAGTTCATGGAAGTGGTGTGGCGAGAAAGGGAATACGAGCAGCAGTCTCAGGGAAGGCTTCGTTCACACACACAGATTTAGAATTCGAGAGAGCCATCAACCAGAGCCACAGAACAACTCTCCCTGAATTGGTTTTAACTGCACTCAGGATGAGGCACATCTGCAACATCGGCTGTGTTGACGGCGACGACAACGACAGCAGCAACAGCAACGCAATCAAGGACTGTGTGGGGTTGATTCAAGGAAAGGTCACCACCACCACCACCTCTGTGGAGGTGACGACAACAACAACAAGGCCAGAACGATCGGCACCATCATCTTCTGATCTATCATTTCCAGCATCCAATTTTTTGAGGAACATCATCGAGTCGTGTTCAGAAAAAGACTGCTGCAAACGAATGTGGAGTGACCATCTCACCATCTGCACATGTATGCAATACCAATTCCACCCCCCACCCCCCCCACCCCCCCAGATGAACTCCGTATCCTCAAATCAAGTTATTTTAATTAAATATTATCCTGCAGACATACAAACATAAAAAAAAAAGATGAGCAACTTGAATTTCCCAGAAGCAAGATTATGCTTGAGGCACTTTTTGAGTTTGAGCAAGTCAACATTGAGGCGGCCATCCACCTTGTCTCAGATGCTTTCAAACAATTTGAGAGTTGCCGCACAAACAACAGTGCGTGTTGTTTCAAATGGGGGGGGATGAATTCCACACTCACTAAATGCAAACTCTATGCCATTCCAAAAAAAAAAAAAAGGAACATCAGCATCACGGATTCAGGTTCAGGTTCAGGAAGAGCTGTGTTACCTTCCTGGCCTTCTGTTTCTTTATGGCCTCCGTTTTTTCGCAGATGATCACGTTGCGTTGCACCAACTCATTCCCCCAAACTTGTCATCCGCATTTTCGCGTGCGATCTCCAGTTCCATTCCGGAAATGAGAGACTATTGCCGAAGGGTGCTGCTGTTGGCTGCCAACAGTGTGCTGGTGACACCACCACCCCTGATGCCACAAACACAACAAGTTCACGAAGAGAAGAAAGCCGAGGAAACGGTGATGAGTGTTGCACAAGAGTGGGATGAACTCATTGCCTTGGTATCCGCCATGAGTGATTTTGGTGATCCCCCTGCAAAGGGGTGGGGCAGACAGGGGGCATGCCAATATTTTGTTGCTTTGTGGACAGCCTGCTGTTGTTTGGAGAAGACAACATCATGTGGTCTCCCTCAGATCGTGGGCTGTTGTGTGACACACAACGAACCAACCACACTCTGGTGGGCTTCCACAATGTCACTTGTTGGTGCATGTTTTGTTGCTGGAACTGCTGTGGACAGGGACACCAGCAAAGCTGCATCACTTTTCAGAAGGGCTTCCGATGCTGGCAATGCCTCTGCAATGAACAGCCTTGGTTGGTGTCACAAAAATGGCAGTGGTGTTGAGAAGGACATGAACGAGGCTGTGTCACTTTTCAGGAAGGCTGCTGATGCTGGATGTGCCGAGGCAATGATCAACCTTGGTTTGTGTTACTACAATGGCAATGGTGTTGAGAAGGACATGAACCAGGCTGTGTCACTTTTCAGGAAGGCTGCTGATGCAGGATTTGCTGATTCAATGAACAACCTCGGTGTGTGTTACGAAAATGGTGAAGGTGTTGAGAAGGACCTGGACGAGGCTGTGTCACTTTACAGGAAGGCTGTTGATGCTGGATGTGCTGATGCAATGTTAAACCTTGGTTTGTGTTACCAAAATGGCAATGGTGTTGACAAGGACATGAACGAGGCTGTGTCACTTTACAGGAAGGCTGCCGATGCTAGAAGTATCGCTGCAATGAACAACCTTGGTTTGTGTTACCAAAATGGCAATGGTGTTGAGAAGGACATGAACCAGGCTGTGTCACTTTACAGGAAGGCTGCTGATGCTGGAGATTCCGATGCAATGTTCAACCTTGGTTTGTGTTACAAAAATGGCAATGATGTTGACAAGGACATGAACGAGGCTGTGTCACTTTTCAGGAAGGCTGCTGATGCTGGAAGTGCCAATGCAATGAACAGCCTTGGTTTGTGTTACCAAAATGGCAATGGTGTTGAGAAGGACATGAACCAGGCTGTTTCACTTTACAGGAAGGCTGCTGATGCTGGAAATATCATTGCAATGTACAACCTTGGTTTGTGTTACGAAAATGGCAATGGTGTTGAGAAGGACATGAACCAGGCTGTGTCACTTTACAGGAGGGCTGCTGATGCTGGAAATATCCTTGCAATGAACAACCTTGGTTTGTGTTACGAAAATGGCAATGGTGTTGAGAAGGACATGAACCAGGCTGTTTCACTTTTCAGGAAGGCTGCCGATGCTGGATGTGCCAAAGCAATGAACAACCTTGGTTGGTGTTACCACAATGGGAATGGTGTTGAGAAGGACATGAACGAGGCTGTGTCACTTTTCAGGAGGGCTGCTGATGCTGGAAGTGCCGATGCAATGTGCAACCTTGGTTCGTGTTACAAATACGGCAATGGTGTGAAGATGGATGTTGGGGTAGCGAACACCTTTTACCGTCGGGCAGCTGCTGAGGGGTGTCTGGCTGCTCAGGCCCTATTGAAACCCACCCAGACGAGCTAACATCAGCCTCATCTATTTTTCTTTAAAAAGCATCTGTGGTAAAATCCGACTCTGAACGAAGTATTCCGATGAGCAAGTGAGAGCGTTGGTTGTGCCACCAGAGTTTCAAATAAATAGCACTCCTCTTGGTTGTGCTTTAGCTTTGCATAGTGTTGTCAATTATTACTTTGTGTCATACTTACGTTTTTCAGTTTCACAACATTTCTTTTGCTCAAGCTTGGTCGTGTTCATAGTGTTTCCGCTTTAGCTGATTGCCAAAAGATGCACAGAGATTCTATTTCAATGGGTAAAGACAGTTTTCTATCCATTTCTGCAGAGCTTCTTGCCCAATTGAAAGCCCAGCATCAAGTCCAACAACAAAAAAAAGCAAAAAAGAACAACCCAACAACAGAACCAGCACATCCAATCAACTTAACTTTGCCTCAATTTGTGTTACCCACCTCAGTGCCACCAAGCACTTCTCTACTTCCTTCCATCTGCCTCATTGAATGCTTTGCCTCCACTTATTTTACCCAACATTGTGTCATTGAGCACCACTCAGTCAGCTTCTGCCTTTGCTTTGCCTACACCTATTCCTCCCTTTGCTTTGTCAAACACTACCTTGGTGTCTAACCCAATGCAAACTCAACTTCAAACATTCCCACCCTGCTTTGGCACCTTCTCCCCCTACCTTAGCCCAACCCAGAAACAACTTGAACACCTCCTTCTGGATGCAATTTCGCACGCCTCAGACCATTGCACCACAGAGCAGGCACTCCTTTAAAGCCCTTAAAATCCGACCCACAAAGGCGAAAATCCGACTCGGAATTTTTAAACCAACTTGCAATCATCGGGATTCGCTTATTGGAAGAAAAATTACACTCTCCTTTACTCGTCACCATCCCCTAGTGCTTGTTGCAAGAGAGAGTCCAGAAATACTACAAAACTGGTGTGCACATGTGGCTCCAGTTCACTTCTCAAGAATTGGAGGTAAACTTTGGCTTCTGTTCCTGATTGATGCCGCTGGAAGTACTTGGTAACAACCCGCGTGAATCCTTCATAGTCAGTGGAAAACTCTTTCAAGAAGTCACCAACAAAAGCACTGTGCAGGTACCAATTAGAACGACAAGGTTAAAGGATTTTACTACTTGTGAAGTGAGTCCCGCAAGTCGTCCCGAGGGGTGAACCCCTTTGCCAGTGCGTGGCAATACCGGAAGAGACCCCGTCTAATCAAAAAATCAGGATGTGTGATTTTACTATGTAGAACTTACCGAATGAGAGTAGGTTGGTCTGTAACTAGTGTTCGGGTATTGAGGTGGTTCTGAGCAGCGTCAATGTCGCCGTAGGTCGACTCCGCTATCACTCTTCAGGTAAGTTACGTTATTGAGAGGTGTAGGGGTTTAGGTGAGGGGAATTACTGTGGTGTAGATGCCTGGTCATTGTAAAAAAATGGATCAAGAACTATTTCAAAAGAATTGACAGAAAAGTCGTATGATCTAACAGTCGCAAATACAGTCTTTATGTCGATAGTGAATTGGTCATCTCCCACTGTAATAAGGGACCAGCTGTTGTTGTAACTTGTGTTTACTTTGATGGAATCACGGAAATAAACATCATAAACTTCCTTTTTGAAATGAGGAGCATGACCGAAACAATAAAATATATACAGGAAGATTCAAACAAATGCCCAAAGAGTCGAAGGCCAGCTGGGCAATCAATTCTTCCTCAGCTTGAAGGATATCCATAAACCGCCGATATGGTGAGTCCACATAAATGGTTATATCCAAGTCATTTACGGTAACCCTGCCTGTTCCTGCTACTATCTGTGCAGCTGTGCTGCCAATCAATCTTGAGGGTACTGTGAGGAGAGAACTACCTCGAGAAAGAAATTGTACCTAATTCCCTCAAACATTGGGGTAATGTGTAGGAGTCTTAATCTCCGCATTAACTCGTCAAGAAGAAAATAGGCACTACACTTAAACTAGGACATGTGATCAGCTAAGAAAAAAGGAATATAGTACTTACGGTTTTAAGAGGATCCCCGCTTTTTGGCGAAATGTTTCGCATATCGTGTAGAAGATGGTGAATAATGGTGGCGGAAATTTCTTGTTGTTCTTCACTGAAGACTTTTCGGGCATGTTGCTTTAATTCTGGGTGAGGGACTTTTCGTAGCAGGGGTGGTGGCGGCGGAGGGGGAGGCGGTGCTATATTGTATGATTGTGGAGGGATTGCGCATCCTGGTAGTGGCGGTGAATTAATGGACATTAACGTGGAAATGTTAATGGATGTTCGAGGTGAATGGAATGGAGACTTGCTCTCAGTTGAGACTGGACTATGTTGTGACAGAGGTAGTGGAGATGACGGTCTTCTTGATCTTGTTGCGGGGATATCGTTTTGATTTATGCATTGTGTGGGATGATTAAACCCTACTTGTTGCGAAAGTATTTCAAGTGGGGTTGAGGGTGGAAGTGACTTGCTCGAGTTAGATCTTGGTGATATGCAGCTTGGGATGGATGCAATGGGGATGCTGTTGCTTGGAGGTGAAGATTTGTGAGTGACTCGGTTCGTAGGGGGTGCTTGTGTGAAGTTGTAATTAAATGCAGGATCTTGTCCAAGATCACTTGCATTGCTATTTATGGATGCTGTACTTCCCGTGGAGGATGTAGTATTGTGAAACACACTGTCACGAGGTGAAGTTATCAAAAAAAGTGACGGATTGGGGTTGGGATTGCCGCCGGAGGTACCATTTATAGTGGTGCCATCAGTCGATGACAAAAAAAGCGGTGGTGGCTCTAGTTTCTTTACATAGCGGTTACGCATGGGCTGCGTTTTTGCACCACTCCAGATTGACAGATCGTCTCCTCTCACACAGTCGCTGCCAGTGCTACAACTCTTTCCATTATCAGCAACGCTAGAGCCATATGTCTTAAAAAAGTCATTCTCATTGCTGTGATGCGTTGCTGTGCCATTGTGATCCTCCGAAGGGGGCCTGCTATATACATCTTTAGCACCACCATCATCCGAGTAGTTGCGTGTGTTGCTAGCACTCGTCACTGTTGCGCTTGTCGCTGTTGCCGCAGACAGGGCCCCGCCCCCACCATTTGAATTGGCATTTACACCAGCCACTTGCAGCTGGTTTCTTATGTCTTTTATCCTCGGGCCCAAGCACGGGTTGAAAGGCAACCTCTTCGCCCCCAAGCCGCACTTCGCCGTTGACGTAGTCGATGCCACGTGCGACGCAATCTCATCGTAACTGGTAGTTGTACAAGCCGACATCTCCGCGTTCGCCACAAACACCAAGCGATGCTCTCCTTCTCTTAGCGACGATGTACGCGACGATAGATCAAGAGTATATGACTTGCGGACACAACAGCCTGATTTATTACACTGACACGTCACTACACAAGTCGCAGATCCGCACTGTTTCGTTCGCGTGCAACGCGAGCGTTTTTTCTTGGTTTGTTGGTTTTTTTTTGGCTTCAGAAAAGAAGCACAGGACGTTTTAGTGGTGATTTTTCTTTGGAAAACATCGACGTCGAAGACAAACAAAGAGTCCGATCTTTTTTTTTCCTCTTCTTCAATCTCCAGTAGATATGAGATGAGACCAGAAGAACAGTGAGACCAGATCCCCAGCAAGCAAAACTTGCCTGAGACGCTCCCCTGCCCTCCTCCTGAGGTTAGGATTCAAGTGTAGAAGTGCCAGACTTGGCCTATGTCCAGTGTGGTGAAATTGGTCACACCCTTTCTCCCACACTCGGCTGCGAATTGTGCCTTGACCTGTGTTAGTGAATCTGCCCCCATGCTCCACGTTCCTATGTTGTAATTAAGAAAACTTTGGGTGTGGAATTTGGGGAAAGGTTTTTGTGGGTGGTAAGTTTTTAGTATGTAAGTTGACTAGGTAATTATTTTAGGGGGAGGCAAGCGCACCCCAGTGAACACCAACGGATTGCCGAGAATTCACCTCCTCGTGAATTTTTATAGCATCTTCAAAACCCACGTGTTGTGTTTTCATACTCCTGTTGAAAACGTTAATCTTAAATTAGAATAAGGATATATAACACTCTGGGTTCATTTGGACCAATAGGGATCAAGGACAAATCAAATGGACCCAAGGATGCTATTTCAGGGAACACTCTATATATATTCAGAAGCTTTCAAGAGAATTTCTGTACACACGGACAGTAGCCAGTATCGCCTGCATAATACACCTTGGCGGGATGTGTATTGGACGACAAAACCTGTTGGCTAATTGAGCAAATGTTTGCCTTAACCTATACTATACCCATCCACCCCAAAGTGCCAGATTGTAATCAACCAGGGCACGACCTGACCAATGCTGTGCAGGAACAAACGTTATTTTCAAAGGTGTTCCAGAATGGTAGTAAGAATTCCACCAGTTGAATTCTAGGACCTACTACTGTCACAATTTTGCCATTGGGGTAAAAGAGTAACATTAGTGATTCTGAGTGACATAAACCAAGAAGTCAATCCCTAGATGTATACTGAGAAAAGAAGTTTGAATCCACAACGTACCCGAGGCACTAAAAAGAGTGGATTAAACAGGCCAGCTAAGGTACTAACATTTCCAGAATCCAGGTGATCTTGGTGGTTGTGTGATATCTATTCCGTTTTAGATTTAACAATCGCTTCTACTTCATACCAAAACAATGTCGATTTTAGGTAGATTGTTGAGGCTTATTGGCGGTTGGCGTGCCCTCTTCCGACCAATTTTGTATTCTCCTATAATATCCAATCCAAGGCGTTGTGCAAATACTGGCGGTGCATTAAGAAGACTAGGTAACAAAGCGATTTACATGGGTCAGTCAATATATTTACACCAAATATGCGCAAGAATACCGTTGAGTGTCCAATCCAACAAACCTTTTGCCCTTAGAAAAGCACAAAAGAAAGTTAAGTTTACAGTGAAGTCGTGAGCTGTGAGTTCTGCAGCTGTCACTGGTTTAACTGGGAGAACTGCATCTAATTGAGCTTCAGTGGGTTTCACTGGAGGTTTAAACATCCAGCCCATAATCTACGAGTTTGTTTTGATAGAGAATTGAGAAGAGAGATACCTTTTCCCTATCAATGAGCCCTGTCCAAGTATCCCACGGATTAGCATACGTGGTCTGCCGTGGTCAACATAAGCTTACCCCATTTTTTTTTTTTCAAATTCATCCATTTGTTTTTTGGTTTTTTTGTTCAAGCGTTCACTCACATGTAACGCAGTTTTAATTTCCACGGGCATAGACTTTCTCACGCTAGAAACGAGGTGGGGCACCACCACGACGCCAATCCCCGACCCCGATGACGTAAGTGCAGAAGCAACTGCAGCCGACGAACACCCAGTCCCAGTCGCAGTCGCAATCGCAGTCTCTGCCTCACCAACTGACAGCGCACTAGAACTTGTACTCGTAGTAGCCGTTGTTGTTGTAGTCGTGGTCGGTGGGGCTGCACATGATGATGATGACGATGACAACGAAGTGGTAGTTGTTGGGGAACTACTTGTCATGGGATCTGTTGGGTGATGTCTAACGTCGTCCATCTGTTGGTGCTGTTTGTTCTTTCGGAGATTGGGGTGTTGAGGCGAAAAAAAGAAATGGTGGGAGTCAGAAAAAGGGTCTAAACATTGCTGAGTTCATAAAACTTTCAACATTTGTTTGTATTCATCATGCAACAACAAGGCTAAAACTGTGAATGAATTCGCGGCGAAAGGCACTGCCTCAGGCAGTGCCGAAATGGGGGATTATGGGTTCCAGAACCCAGACTATCTAAGATACATATTCATACTCGGACGTTTTGTCTGTGGATCGAGCAATGTATTCCTGCTCAATGAGAGATTCTATGGCTTGTTTGATGGCTGCCTCACTGGGTTGGAAGATCCTTTTTTTTTTTTTGTTTTTTGTCGATTGAGTGAGTTGGAAACAAAAAAAACGAGAAGGAACTTTGAAACTTCGGCGATTGTTTGCTGGATAAGTTCGGCGTGCCCAGATTTTTTCTTTGCTTTCATGAGCCGTACAATTGTAGCCTACGGGAAATCGGCAAGCAAAGAGGAGTAAGAAGAAAGGGGAAATAAGAGACGTAAAAAACCTTGAGAAGAAACTTCCTGTCATCCATCATTTGACGGCCAGGGCAAGCTTCCGCCTTGGCATCCGAGAATTGCCTACAGTCCACTCTGTGTCCCACTCTATTTTATTCTTGGTACTTCTTATTATGTGCAATCTTCTTACTGAATTGATGATTTCGGGACTCTCTGGTTAGAGAGCATTATGACTGTTTGTTCATTCCATTCTGGTTGGGGAGTTTTACAGTGCACGATTCGAAGCTTGACCAGTGGCTGATTTAGCATTCCATGGTCAAAGACCAAAAAAAGAGGGAGGGAAGTCCGAGACCTGCAAGTCATGTTGGAGCTCAGCAATACTGATAGAAGTGTTAGTAATAAGCTCATTGAGTGACATTTGCTCCGTTTTTTCAAGTTGTAGTAGAATAATCGTTTGGTACGCCGTTGCACTAAGCCTAGTGCATTCTTTACATGTAGATCACAACAAGAATTGAAAAACCTCAGAATTTGATCTCCTTTCATAATAGTGAAAGCAGAAGAGTAGTTGAGGAGGAACAGAAGCTTTCGACCGGTAAATTTGTTGGAATAGAAGGTTTGAAATTGATCAACGGCACTTTGAAGCTTTCAACACATTACTAACAAAGGGGTGTTTGAATAAAAACCTGCTCAGGAACTTGCACTGTCGTTCCTGGAACCGAAAGATGCCATAACCCATGGCGTACTACATTGAGGTTCCATTTAACTAATATTTCTTAGAATTCAAAAAGTGATCTATACGAGCAGCAAACATGGAAGTGGTGTGTGGTGGAGAAACTCTTCGTTCAAGGATGTAGAAACCGTAATATCAGAGATCATATTTTGTAGTTGAGCACAAAACGAAAATTTGATTTCCTGTTATTAAAGGGAGTCAGCAAAGTATAAACACCGTTGAAACCTTTAGTTGTGTCACAAAATACTGGAAGTTATTTATAAGCAATCGAGGTTTGTCTAACATCAAGTAAGAAGAGAGTTTCTTTGAAAGAAGCCAAAAAAGGGTTTCCTCATGAGTAGTCTTGAAAAGAGGCACCTACCAAGACTCAACGAATGCCGTAATGTGGTGAAATACACACCACTGCTATGACAGTTTTCTCCACCATATCTTCTGGCACATTATCTCTTCCCTAGACAATCTTAACTAAAACAGTGCATATCATATGTACCTGAAATAAGACCACATCACACAAATATTGAACAATAAGTTCAGGAGCCTTGTCAACAGCTTGGTTTGGAGACGGCTTGGTTACGGCATTATTATTCATAAAGTCGGTAAAAGCCTATCGTAAATGAAATCATACGATAAGGAATGGTAGGGAGGTATACATTTTGAAATGATTTCCACAAAAGGGTGTTATCTTCAAAGACTGATGACAAGAGCCTCTTGTATTGGTTATATATGATTAGCACTTGTTCAATGAACACTTTCGGACTCTGAAAAAGGTGAAGGTTGAAGAAAAGAAGGCGTTATACTGATGAGGCTGCATCTCGATTGTCTTCAATGAAGTACATGGCATGCATTTTTGCATATCGCCCAAAAAGAGCACTCACTGTGGCAAGGCCATCTGTATGAGACAGAAGCTGGAACATCCGTCGTAAATCTTTAGAACCTTAAAAAAAGGATTGAAAGAAAAGATTTACCATCTTCAGAGTTAGTTCTTAGTGCCTCCACAAAATGAGCCTCAATGTACTCCTGGTAACCTTTTACACTGTTGTCAATAAAGTCAACAAACTGATGAATGTAAGCAATAATGTTTCATATAAAGAAAATAATACCTTTTTTCCAGTTTCTTTGGTTTTTGGGAACACGTCAGCTTTCACTTTTTCCTGCTCAATGACTGACAAACCTAGTTATATTACTGGGGCACCACAATTGAATTTCACAACATTTTACAAGGAAAGTTGGGAAATGCTCTTCATGAAGAATGGTGGTAAACAGCGATCGATAGTACTGATCCACTTCCTTAAGGAAGGATTCCTCAAACAGTGTGTAGGTTTCGGTGTCTGTTGGTGGGAATAAGTAACAAATAAATGCGGGGTTTACACAACCAAACGACAAAAAGCAGTGTTGGATTAATTCAGCATGCATATGGGCTAAGTAGTCGTTGATTATGATATGGATCATAATATTGAACACCTTCACAACACTCTCTCGTGGTAGACTGCTATTCCAGACTTGCACCCCCACCTTATATTGATTAGTGTCAGCTGGGTGTATTAATTAACCTCTGTCACTGATAGCGGGGGGTTTAAACTTCGTTGCTAAAAATGTGAGACAGTGAAAATAATTGCCATTAGCCATACCGGATAGGCTAAAATGTGCTCCACAATTTTTATGGCACTATGCCACTTGCGAAAGTGTTGAACATAGAGGGTCAAAAAATCGACTGAATTTTCAATGGTTCCCTGCTCATGTGCATTGCTCTATACATGTCCCAGTCATTGGTTATTTCTGGAACCAAGAACAGACGTGATGCAGTACCTCGACAATCTCGTGTATCTTCCTTCTCATCAATTCACCTGCGGCGTCTAATATTTCCTTGGGACGACCAGCAGAAGAAGCATCAAAAGCATCTCTAACAACTTGTTGCAACGGGGGAAAAAAAAAAAGGAGGCGTGTGTGCTCACGTGTACAACCGCATCCACATTTTGTGAGTGAGGCCCTCGGCGGCATATATAAGAATGCGTTCTAAGTTCTCCCACAGCCGCGCCCACGCGTCCGGGCTCTTCCCTCTCTCCATCGCCTGCGTTTGTTTTTTACTTTGTTTCTGATCGGTGACCGCTAAATCGGCAGGCCTCCTCCCAAGTTGGAGAACACTCTGGAGTCCAAGTACAGGTCACAGACAACAACCGACGATGTGCAGCAATTTCGCATATACCTTGCGTGCAAAGTGGCGGGTGAAAGTGAGAATGGAACTAACACTCGCATTCTGGGATTCTCAGGAAAACCAAAAACTTAAAAATATAACGAAAGCGGCCACCGTTGTTTGTGTAGTTCCTTCGTACCACGAATGTCATCGGGGATGTCGCAGACGGCGGGAGCGGCCACGGTGGCCGGGACCACGAGGCAGGCCGCGGCGGCGGCGAGGGGCGGCACGCCGGCCTCGGCCAGCTCGGGCACCGGCCGCCACGCCCCCACGACCTCCTCCTCCGGCTCCATGCGGCACGGCGGCACCAGGCACGCCTCCGCCGCGGCGGGCCCCACGGCCGCGAACACCGTAACCACCACCACCACCACGACCACGACGACGACCACCAGCGGCGGCGGCGGCGGGGGGGCGGCGGCGACGGGGTGCGCCACGCCGACGATGACGAGCGCGGCGACGTGGGCGGACGCGTCGCTGGCGGCGGCGACGGCGGGCATCACGGGGGGCCAGGCGGCGGTGATGGCGTCGATAGAGGAGAAGAAGAGGAGGGAGCGGATGGAGGAGCAGGCCGTGGAGGAGATGGGCATACGGCAGGCCGAGGAGTTTGTCCGCAGGAACGGACTGTCTTGCGCTGCAAGATTCGCTGAGCACAGGGTACCTTTGCTTGAACTTTCTTTCTTTATTTTTTATGTTCCCCTCGCGTTTCAATTCATTGCGACACCGTTCCCTTTTGGAAAAGAAAAACATACAGAGTTCTTCAAAACAACGGAAAACGAAAAACACAAAACAAACACAAGGTACTTGGCTAATGGACTTTTTACTCATAGGTACCGATTGGCATTTTCCCAAGGTTGGAGCGGGCCCATCTGAAGCATATGGGACTTGAGTCCCATGAGATAGATCAATTCCTGTGTGCGGTGGAAGGTCTCCCGTACCAACCACTGCCACCTAGCAGTGCCATATCTAATATAAAAATTGAATCTGCCAAGGTTACCCTCGTCAAAATATGGGAAGATTTAAACCAGGTGTGCCTGTACAACAACTTTGTCATCTCAGTTTCCAAAGTTCAGAGCTGAAGTTCTATTACGTTTGTCATGGCACACTGATCTGCCTCATAGTAAAGAGGGAGCGGTGGAGCCATCATCGCTGTACCTTCCCACAATACAATGCAGGAACCTGGCTCCTAACGAAGAACTTGCTATTGCACCTCAGTCCACTGGGCATAGCAGTGGTGAGACTACTGCAGCTCAGAAGTCCGTAAAAGGACCAATATTTCGCAGAGTGAGTGCTACCAATTGTATTACTCTTTTGTTTTATGCACACAACAGACTAAAGTGGATTATTATGTAAAAATAGCTGGAACATTCCGTGAGGTGATTTCGAATTTCCCTTGTATGCCCGCTAAGATTTTAATTTAAGATCTGTGAATTGGAACCTTTTCCACGAGACCGCCAATTGCTTCATATCATTCTCACTCTGCCTGGTTGCGAGTTGGAATCCCGTCCTCTAGAACCCATCAGTACCAGCCAATATATTCTGCGATTTCAAGATGCTCTTAAGAAAGCCGAGGAAGAGCAGAAGAAACAAGACCAAGACAATGCTAAGAAACCTAACCCAAAGGGAGTTGTCCCTAAAGCGCCTGAGAAGAACCCTCTCCAGAACGTACTATTTTACTTGTTCTCACTGAGTGAAGAGTGGAAGCCAATGGCAGCCTGGGTGGAGGTTGTAGAAAAAGCAAAAGGCAAAGACAAACAAAGCAGTGATATGGTTACAAATAAGGGGAGTCAAAAAGATATTCAGAAGATTGTTATTACTGGTGCTATTGAAAGGCGGTTTTTGCATTATGGCATGAATGCAGCAGTAAGCTTTCCAAAATTATTCTAATCGAATTTAGCTAAATCTCGCTTCCCCTTTGCTCTCCCCACACTAAAAGCTTCCTCTTTTTGGAATTGTTGGGTAAGCCTTCTCTCCAGTTTCCAAAATAACGGAAATTGCAGACTTTGTTTTCTGTTCCTTTGTGAGATAGACCCTGTTGGCTCCTTTGATAACCGCTTAGGTATATTACTCATGGTTCTTGGTACAGTTGTCTTTGCCAAGTATGTTGTACCTCACCAGTAAAACCCCTAAGCCATTCAGATTTACTGCTGAAATGTCCTTGTGCCGCACCCAGTATTTGACCCTAATGGATAAGTACTACCTTGTAGGACTGTTATTAGTCTGTGCACTCATATCTGGAATTGCTATAAACAAAGTCGTGGCAATTGATGCAGTTGATTGGGGAGTTGCAGCTGGAATTGGGGCACTTTGGCTTTTTATCCACTTCGTACTGGTTACTTTCTCCCATAAGATGCAACCAAATTGGGATGACCTATGGGCAGCACAGAATGCCAAGAAAAAGAAGAAGGGGAAGAAGAAGCCTTGCTTCATTTGTTAAAAAGCAAACAAACCAAATTATTATGTACAATTCTACCTGCCATCAGGACGCATGCGTTTTCACCAACCCTTTTTTGGTTTCGAACTTGTTGAATTTATTTCTACACTTTCGTTTTGTCTTTCTTCAAAAGGGGAGATACGTCTTGGGCGTCACGTTTGGCCATTGTCTCTGGTATACAGGCTATGGTCATCAAAAATCCCAAAATCGCAATGCCCGAGCATATTGCAAAGGTGACACGGTAACTAGTGGCCTCAGACACTGGTTCAAAGGCAATGGTACCTAGCATAGCTCCAACTTTGCCTGCCGCAGCAGATAACTACAGTTATCGTGGGTTACTACTTGTTTACTACTGACTGTTGGGTGGGAGTGATACTTACGCCGTGGCAGGTGGCTCTTATTTCGGAGGTAAATACTTCTCCGGGGATAACAAACGTAGTTGTATTGGGTCCAAGGTTACTCCAGAAGAAAGTCAGTCCATAAATGATTATAAATAAAGCAGGTAATTCTAGGATGGTATTGTATGCACCAGCCATAATGGCAAATAGTATGGCCACCATCGCAAAGCCTATTAACTACGCTATAAGGTTACTGCTCTCATACAGGAATTGAGAACCTGAATCTTTTTTCTCCCGAGAATTTCTGTAAGGGGTATTGCAAGAAAGTAACCAGGTAAAGCAATTATAGTGATCGCCAATGATGACAATGCTGTGTTTTGCACCACGTCGTGTGGAGTTTCACCGCCTGATAAGCCCAGTAGCTCAATCACGGTTTCCTGCTTGGCATTAGAAGGCACATCAGGAGTAAGTATGCCAACTTTGAATAGTCCATTCCCGTAAAATGTTATATCGAACAAGAACCAGGTCCCGGCAGTTCCAAGAAGATGGAGCTTACACTGGTTCAGTAAATGGAGTGTCTGTCTTAATGACAGTGAGTCAGTGCGCGCTTTCTTGTAACGTGATGATTCTTGGAGCCGTAATCTGTGATATGCTGAAAGAGCGCAAGGGATTGCCGCTACCCCAAGAGCTATCCTCCAGACCCATTCCAGATCAACAGGAAAAAGAAGGATGAGAGACACCTGAGCTAATCAATTTTTGTTGAAAAGAGGGTGTTCATACAATAACTGGGGCAAGTAAGTTCCCAACACCCTGCATGGAAAATACGAAAGACATATTACGTCCTCTCTTTTCAGGAGGCGATGATTCTGAAGCTAGAGTGGCTGACAAAGGATACTCCCCTGCAAGGCAAAGCAAAGTTACTGAACCGTGCGTTCGTCAAGATAGACATAACTATACCTCCTATTCCAAACCCCAAGCATAGATTGAAAACTGAAAGGGCTAAGTAAGGTCCATTGCTTGTTGTTGGACTGCAAGCGGCACACAGGGTGAATATCACAATAACCGTCATGGTGGTCACAAACATGACTTTGCGGCCCACCTTATCACCAAGAGTGCCAAAGAACAATTGACCAGCAGCAGCACCCATAAGTATAGATGTGGCTACAAATGAAGACTGACCTCTGCGTTGTTTTGGAGGGTATGATAAATTGGGTAAGATACACTAATTAAATTGTCTAGGTATAGACCCACGGTGAGCCATGGTAGACCTCATGAAGAATGACAATGATGATACCCATCACAAACAGTTCATACGCATCTAAAGAACAAACAAAATAAGGAACAATCTCACAACAAAATCGTAGAAACCTGTCAGAAACCCAACCTATATGAGCAACATTCCCAGGATTCAGAACTGAAGCGAAATAGAGAAAAGAGGCACACATACAGAAAGGATTATCAACTTCAAAAATGGGTGCATGTCACGAGACTGTCTATTTTCCACATCCAGCTCTTCACGGCTGCTCTTTGAGTCTAAAAAAGATAGTTAGGACCCTTGGAGAGCGAAATTGTGTTGGGCATTTTGTCCGGGCATTACTGCCAACTTACCACCGCCCCTGGAAGCCATGTGAGACACTTTGGTTGAAAGAAAAAGTGAGAAAATCATCGATTCTCATAGGAAAGAGAAAAAAATTCGGGGAAGCCTTAACGAACGATCGGCCCGATTCCCTTTTTCGAAAACTAAAAGGACTGGTTGGGCAAAAACAAGAAACACAGTGTAGTTGTATAGGAAAAGAAGTTTATTTTATGACTTCTTTGGGTTCTTGCATATTCTTTTCAATACTTCTCCTCCTTAATACCGTCCTTGAAGATGTAGAACATGGGTGTGACACCATCATCTCCCCAGAAGAGGACTACGAGGGATAAGAGACTTGAAAGGAGAAGGAGTTGATAACTTACTTGGGTACATGGCATCGGGGTTGCAGCTCTCACCTGAGTAGAAGCTGCGGGCCGGTTACAAGTTTATTTCAGGTAGAAAAGGGGAAGAGTAACACACGTGTAATCGTCGAAGTTGGCAAGGATCTTCTTGACGAATTCAGCGGCCTCGGTCATGAATGGCTTCTCGCGGGCGGGGTTGTTGGTGTGGACGTGCTCCCTGATCTTTCCCATGTATCCCTTAATGTAGGCCATGTAGGACTTCTTGTCGAAAGGAGCCTTAACAAGTCGGTGAGCATCAACGATATCGATGACTTTCTCCGAAGCAGAGTCAAGGGAGTCAGCAACGTCTCCTTCCTCGTCACCAGCGTTAGAAGAAATTCCGTAATCGCCAGACTCTTTTACGACCATCTGGGGAAAAAAAGGTGAGGAATTCATTCCTAACCAAACCGAAAGTAATACACTGCTTAGGTTAAAAAAAATAAGGGAGAAACGTACTCGGCCCTTAAGAATGTAGCAGCATGTCTGCTCGCTGAGTGGGAAACTGTCACTAGCAATTTCGTCGCCTTTTTGGTGTGTAAGATGTTGTTTTCGTGAGCTCTACGACAACAACACCGCGGTTGGAATAACCAACACAACACACCTGAAATAACGTCTTTAAAAACACGCATCGTTGATATTACGAGCCCGGTGCGGTGGCACTACGACAATGAGCAAAGTAGAGTCTAGATTTAATGAAAAAAAGGAAGAAGATGGTAGAAATATCAATGATGGTTTTTCAGAGAAAAAAAATCTGAAGGTGACGAAGGCAGTTGCTTTCGTTATTGGAAGGAATAAGATTAGAACCGGTGCATGGTTTCTAATCAAAGCCTCAAAAGAGCTCGTTCTAGTCTATGTGTGCACAAAAAACGGCACCAATGTCAGCTAGCCATTCTTCGTGCTGTTTCTATAAGACAATAAGAAAACCAACATGGAACACAAAAGTCTTGGAACATACCACTTTTTTTAGTGTCCAGTCATACATGTTGTCTGAAGTGTAGTTGCATTTGACAAATAAATCTTGGAGTAATTTTTTTAGGTAGGCATAGTCCGGGTCTTGCGAAAACTGCAATCCACCGCAATATTTCAAGTAAGTTGCGAACTCGCCTTTTCGAAGTTAATCCAGTTCACTGGATTAGGAAGATACCAGGAAGCCCGGAGCATAAAATATCGGGTGGGGTGGTAAGTTTATGGTCTAGAATTAAGCTCTCTTTCGAGTGTCTCGTATTTGCTTGCATTCCCATCCACGGTAATCTACCTTTTAAGAAGTAGACAAGCATATAGCCTAACGCTTCTAAGTCATCACGTCTACTTTGTTCTGAGGGAAATTAGCGAATGATAGCAGTAGGTATTCAGTGTAAATTTACCAAAGCCAAGGTGTGTATTGATACTAGCATATCTGGCGGTACCAGTCATGCTCAGCCCTTTGTTTCGAGGAATGTGTTGTTGTGTAATGGGATCCCTTCAAGATAAGGTGAGAACTGAAAAAAGAAAAAGGTACTTCAAACCGATATTGCTTGGCTAACCCCAAATCGATAATATGGACTATGTTTGCAGTTTGACCACATCCCATTAAGAAGTTTTGAGGTTTTAAATCACTGCAGAGAGTTAAATGGTTAGAAAGAGCCACATATTTTGATACCGATGGACCCATCCCTTGCTGTGTACATATGATAGTCTATCAATCTTGGAGAAAATTTAAATTTTGTTGGTTGCCTTGGTTATTACTTTTTAAAATCATGGTACCATTTGTAGTCCAATCATCAAGACCGTTTTGAGAGAAAATATATTGTTGCAGTATTGATGTAAGTCATCCAGACTAGGACCCAAAAGCTCCATTGCCATAATTTGATATTCGCCTTCAGTTCCACACCAAAAAACAGAGGGTATCCCTTCTGCATAACTTTTAAAAGAAGAAAAAATCCACACTCACAAATACCGGCAGGGCTAAGCTTCTTGTATAAATTGTACTCACTAATTAGCTGGGACTGTCTCATCCTTGCTCTTTCCTGAAGGTTATATTTAATTTTCGAGAAGGTAAAGTATAAATGTAAGCTCTTGTCATACCAGTTTTACTGCCACCTGAGTGCCAGTTTGTAAATCAGTGGCTTGCTTTTGAAGTTAGGACAAGTATATCTGATCAAGAAGGGGGGAAAAAAGCTAACTCAACCAATACTACCTATTTAAAAAAAAGGGGGGGAGGAATGACCAGAGGGAATGGGCACAGGCAGTGTGGTTTCACTGCCGTACCCGGCCTTCTGATACAAGTAATTTACCTTGGAAAATTTCACCAAAAGAGCCGTTTCCTATTCTGCTGCCAAGCGCAAATCGGCACGCACCCACTACAACTTTTTCCCCACCCCCGGCGCTCCCAACCACGTCGAACCTCACGTTGTGGTGCTGGTGTTGGGGCTGAGCCTGATTCTGATTCTGATTCTGGTTCTGATTCGCCGCGGCGGCATTGGCAGCGGAAGTGACCGCCCCATTGTTGTTGGTACAGGCATTGGAACTCGTCGTCGCCGTTGCCGTCGACGCCGCCGGTGCCGTAACAGCAGCAGTGGCAGTATTTTGTTGTCTGGGGTGTCTTGGTTGTTGCTGTTGCTGCTGCTGCTGTTGTTGTTGATCGGGGGTTGGGCGTGTGGTTGCAGATTGGTTTTGGTTCGGGGAAGTGGCGTGGGGGTGTGGTGGGGCTGTTGATTTTTCTGGTGTGGTGGTACCAGAGTAATAAGGGGGAGGCAATATGTACGACGATTGTTGTGGTTGTTGGTCGGTGCCTTGCTGTTGCGTCGCCCGTCGTGTGCTGTGCCGCTGTGGTTTCATTTGTGTTTTGCTTCTTGTTTTTATACTTTTATTTCTGGTGATGCACAGAGGTGCAACAGGGCAGAACGAGAGGGTATTTCACTGGGATACATAACCACGGAGATGCACATGATGTGAGGAAGGCAGTTGGAGTCTGAGGACGGGGACATGTCCGTCGGAAGATACCTGCTGATCTTCTGGGAATGCCTTTCGTGAGAAAGAAAATAAAACGGAAATGGGAAGGCTCGGCACCACCAACGCCTCGCAATCATCGTCGACGACGACCTCTACGTCGTCGACGCCTGGGCAAACCACCACCGCGTCCTCCCATAATGGGGCCGCTGCGCCGGTTGGTGTGTCGGTAGGGGACCAACTGCGCGTGCTCACCGTGACAAGCAACTACGAGACAGTGAAGTGGAAGGGCCCCATTGACGGCTATCTGTCAGCCTATTGTGAAGTAGAGGGGGGCCGCTCCGCATTCCCTACTCTGGAGGAGGCACAACGTCTTGGTATTCCAGTGCAAACA
Source organism: Pelomyxa schiedti (assembly GCA_020536535.1). NCBI lineage: Eukaryota > Evosea > Pelobiontida > Pelomyxidae > Pelomyxa > Pelomyxa schiedti. The sequence continues at coordinate 182,612 of JAHLWZ010000187.1, read as the reverse complement.
CTTCGCCAGACGAACGCTGCCCCCTCTTTTTTTTTTGTTTTTTTTTTTTTTTTTTCCCCCTCCCCTCAAGGCAAAAAAGACTGACTTCACTTAATCCCTGTTCTTAGCGAGTGAGTGTGAACAGTGTGGTGGAATCACAAAAGAATCGAAGGGTTTTACTCTACGTAAGGGCAGGGACCCTCACCCATCCCCAACTGGCGAAAAATCTTGGATAAAAGTTGGTTTCTAAAAAGGACAACTTAACACCAAAACTCAAATTCTAAATCAAAGCTTTAGGACTCATTGTTCTCTGATGCGTGGCAAAACTCTGCTTTGCTCGAGTACGTTCCAAGAATGGAGCACCACATTTTCCCCAGCCTCGAAGCTGCTATGGCTGCTGCCAACATTTTACCTGAATGCAATGGAATCACCCTTGAGCCCCCATCCTATTACACTCTTAGATGTGGAAATACCGCCGGGGTTTCACGTTCTGGAGAGACTTCCTGGCTGAAGGTGCTTATGTACTATTTGAGGAAAGTGAATTGGAACGTTGTAATCTATAAATAGATTGGACCTGGTCAATTTGTGGGACCTTACTTTGATGCCTATTTACCTGGATACTGTCCAAGTGAAGGGAAGCATGTCTTTACCTCACTTGAGGAAGCCAAGCGAGCGGCACTTGTTCTACCTTGTGGAGGGATAACAATGGAGCGTGAACATTGCTACACACTCCGCCGTGCCAACACAACATTCCCATCGACATCTGGTGAAGTTTCTTGGGTTAAAGTGCGTAGCTATTTTCACACCAACAATTCTACTGCTTCTCCTCAACTCACTCTACTCCAGAAAGATGCCATTCCACACACTACTCTCTGGGATGGACCTCACCTCAATCGTTATCTTGGTGTCTACTGCCAATCAGGCCCGGCTTACATTTTCCCCACACTTGACAGTGCCAAGGAGGCTGCTGTCACACTTCTGGAGTGTGGGGGTATAACGCAGGAGGGACCAAATAAGTTTACCCTAAGAGTATCCACCTTTTTGTGTCCCTCTCCAGCAGGGGAAACCTCCTGGGTGCTACACAGAACGTAAGAAATGAATAAAAAAATTGTGCAAAATTTTCTTTTTCCTTACAGCGCAGGAGACTTCAGGCCTCCCCACTGTGTTCTTTCCTTTTTCCTTTACCCAATAAGCGAGAGAATTTCTTTGCTACTGTGGAAAGGGCTATTGTGGCATCCCGGAACTGTGGGTGATGGAATAGTTCGGCAACAATGGAATCCAAGTGCTCTGTTTGTGGTATTAGTAGTGTTGAAATGGTGAATGTAAACTGGTTACCGAGACAAAACGGAAATACTTCTCCGAAGTGGGCGAAGCACCACCACCGGACTTCTTCCCTTTCACTGTGCAGAAGCTCATGTATTTGTGCTTCCAGTAGCCCTGAAGAACTGGGGGGATTAGGTAAAAGCGAAGCCATTTCTGTGGCCTAAAAACCTGGGATCATCAACAAGTAAACGCAAAAATAACTGTTGCCCATCTTGTAGTGCAGTTCTATCTGTAGACCATATCAGTTTCAATACTGTAGCAGCAGATGTGGGCTTGCCCTGTTTGTGATGATAAGATTCAAATCACAGAGACACGAGAGGTAACCCGTGTGTAACTCTGAAGAAGTGCTGCTCCACTGTGTGGATCTGATTTGTGTTGCACTAATTGTACTGCGTTTTTAATGCTCCTTCGTTTGCTTAATGTTTAGGGGAAGTAATTAGACACATACTTCATATCGAGCTTGTCACGGGTTATTTTGTCAAAATGACACTCACTGGTAAAGCTTGCAACAAAATCCAAGAAGAGGTTCAAGAGGGGCAGCAACTGGGGCTCTGGCTTCCCCAAACAGGCGAAAATCCCTTCACTGATTGATATGAGAAGGGATGAAAGTTCCTGCTGGTAGTGGACCTGGGTTTTCAAGTCAAAGTCATTAATTTGCATCTTTCCCTCAAAAAGCTTACAGAAATTGCTGGGCGCAGAGCATCGAATATGCACATGACATAAAAAAAAAGATTGTGATTCCCTCGGGAAATAAACTCATTGTAAGTCATGTATGCCTTGCCCTCCAATAATGTTATCAATGTTTTAACTTTCCTTGAGAAGCTCAATGTGCAAGTCCTCCAACACGAATAAGTTACCTCAAGACTATCTGTGGGTGTAATTGTGATATTTTCAGTACTAATACTGTAGCGAATAGGCTTTCTTCTTGGACGGAGTTAATTGCTGCCAGTGATTTGTGGAGTATTTCATCCAGCTTAAGGTGTGTGAGTGATGTATTCTGCCACCTCAAGAAATGGAAAATTACTGGGCAAGTAATGACGGAAGAGAAAATCTGAGGTTTGGAGAGTCTAGTGAATCTGTGTGGAAAAATGGTTCTGATCGTTGAAGGGTGTTGAATGTAAAGGGAGTTGAGTAGTTTCTTACGGGCAGGTTTCTAGAGATATTTAATCACAAAAGGCCAAAGCCATAGGACGCCAAAACCTCTGGAGAACCCGTATTGCTACTGACTAATGTTCCCACATACATTGCCAGGGAAGTTGTATTGGCACTACCTTGGTCACATAAACTGAGAATCATTTGTATGGTTTCTTGCTCGGTGCCGCTTCGCCCAGCCAGAGATTGAATGACACAGTCGGCAAGAGAACACAATGAACTGAAAATGAATTTTACATAGCAACAACAACAAGCGAACTCACTTGGAAGAGAAATTGCATAGTTTGGAAGGCTCCCTTGTTTCGTTTGACTGGTAGCGGTAATGCACAGTAAAGGCAGACCATCCTCTGGGGTGCTGCAAACATGCGTTTACAACTTCAATTGCCAAGCCCGGCTTCACCTTCTTAAAAACAATTAATGTAATTGGAACTTGAATTGATTAAACCTGTGGGGAGTTTGTTAAGAACTGAATGAAGCTATGCACACGGTTCCAACTACTATTGTGCAAAAGGAGGCTGAACAACATATAATGACAGGTTTCAAAGTAAAGTTTCTGACCAGCATCAGGGCTTGTCAATATCAACTTTGTGCACTAGGGGGACGTGAGACTGGCCTGCATTTCACCAATGTACCTGAGGGTCAAGAAAGCATATCCAATCGAGCAATATGGGAAGGATGTTCTGAAATGAAGAGGTACACAAGAATGCCATGTTGTACAGGAGAGAAAGCTCAATAGCGTTCTTATTCCGAAACTTACGAAGGAGGTTTTGTGGATCAGGGTTGCTCGAAAGATTTAGAAGGAACTGCTTCTGCTATGAGGTGAGCATAATGGTCATTTTATTGTTCTGGCATACTGGTTGTAGTTGTTCCGGGCCCGTTGTTTGGGTAAGACATTCTTCTTCAGGAGCCTGAAAAAAAAAAGGTTATTACAGAAAGTGAACAGGGTGTGTTACTCGCTCTAAGTCAAGACAAGGTAGCTGGGCACTTTGAATGTTTCCGACATCACAAACCATCTAGATAAGAATGAACCCGTCATCGTTAAGGATACAAAAAAAAAACCTCTTTTAAACCACTAGGTGATATCATTAGATCCATGGCATTAATATTTTTCCTGTGCTCGTCTTCCAGGCTGAACGCCTTTTTGAAAGTAGTCAAGAGATTCTTGGCACCTTGTACATATCAGGCAAGGGTGCAAAGTGACCATGACGCAGGATTGCATACCAGCAATGCCCATTTCACTGAGACCAAATAGCTTCTCAATTAAGTCATGTGAGCTTTTAAGTTCTTGTAATACTTCAACATTGCAATTCACACTGATATGAGAAATCATGCGGTCCAAAGCTGCCAGAGGAAGGCCAGGTTTTTGCATTAACAGGATTAAATCCTGCAGAGTGAATAGAGAAAGAACTATCTCATCGGTAAGAGGAGAAAAGAGATTCTGCAACCTTCATCAATGAAGAGAGGATTTCCAGACATTAGGAGGTCAAGCTGCTGCGTGGGCGAGAGAAGTATGTTTCTGAAGAAAGTTTCTTCTTGTTTTATAAGTTGGAGACATACCCATTATCATCCTTAAAGGGGTGTACGGTCCCACAGACCAATTTCCAGAGAACTGCACAGAATTCTCTTCCCAGTACTTGGCAAGAAAGAAGCTTTACAACTCCGTCGTACATGATTTGTGGGATACACTTGCCCTGGACACTGTTAGGTAAAAAAAAAAAAAAAAGCCAGGACTTGCTTGAATAAGAAAACTTCTCTCATTTTCAAGTTCTAACGAGTTTCTTGTAAGAATGCCAGACATTATCTCACAGCAAATAGTAAATAAAGTTTCATCTTGCAGTATAATAGAGCAAACAAGTTTGCGATTTAGTAACTTTTGACTGCAACTGTGTAAGGAAAGGAAACAAACATGAACAACCTAAGTATTATTGCTAAATTAGAGTCATTCATATGAAGACGAAGATAGGATAAGCAGGCCCCAATGATGGATGTGCGGGTTTCTCTTGAAGACAGTTAGCACGCAAAAAAAAAAAAAAAACTTAGAAAAGAAACTAACTTGGATAAGACCTGACACAAAGATTTTGCTATGGCAGACTGGACGCATTGTGCACTATGCCACTTTAAGGTCGGCAGTTCTGAAAGGCAGTCAGAGAAGGAAGACAGTCTATTATTCCTTAGTGAGTGGTTAGCAACAGGCCAAAAAAAAGTGTGAGTACCTAAGTAGGAGTATAGAGAGTGAAGCCATTGCTTGGCCCCGTGTTGCTAAATGACTAAAAGAATTAACGCAAACATATGGGACAGAAAACCACATTTACCTATCATATAACCGGCTCAGAAAAAACTCTAAAATTTCTACTGTGGGAGCAGGAGTCTCAGCATTAAACTCACTGCAAAGTGACTCAGATATCAGTTGCCGAACAGTGCCACTAGGAGTTTAAATATTGGTCAAGGAAGTAGGCGAAGTACTCTTTCTGAAAGACCTCATTGAACAGCAATACACACTTCGTGTTCACCGGCAAAACATTTATACACTGGGGTTCACTATGCACCATTGGTTGGATCCAGCTAAGTGATTGAGTTGGCTCTTGCTGCCTTGTGAGGTCGTAGAGAAAATCTTACGTTGGATTATGATTATTACAAGGAAAACGAATCTGTTATTGATATGATACCTGGATCCCTACAGCGGGAAAGAGTTTGGGAGATATGCAACTTGGAATCAACGTCACTGAGCATATCAATAACTGCCGGTGAGTAAGTACGTAAAACTTTCTTGAAGTGTCATTGCCTTTCTGAGGAGGGATATGGATTTGGCGTAATTGGGAGGAATCCAAAAGGAAATTTGATGCCAACAAATCCAGGTCATTGATAACTTTCGGAGGAAATATACCTTGAAACCTGCCTTGCGATCTCAGGAGTTCTGTTAATTTAAGTAAGGTGATCAGCAAGTATCAGGGATGAGCAACCAACAACTTGCATTAATCGTCGCTTATGCTCATATTCAACCCGAGTCTGTTGTTCCTGAGAGCAACAATTTGAGATTCTATCAAAAAGATTTGTAGTTACGCTCTAGGTCACCTTCAAAGATTGTAAGGTCTTTCCAAGAGGCACAAGGGCAGGAAAAGCCCATTTGCGTGTTAGAAGCATCTCCATCAAAATCTGGTAAGTCCCAGTCAAACGGGATCATTTTTGTAGGATTAGGAGGTACTGTGACATCAGGTTCTTTGTTCCACACACACGCTCCAACGGCTGAGGGACTGAATGCAGCAAGAGATACAGCATTGACACAAGCAGGCCAGTATAGTTCCCCAAAAGAAAGACTCCCTAAGGGACATTTGACATAATTTTGATGTTTTGTTCCATACCCATGTCTGTGCTGCAAAAGCACGGCAATTTGTGCAGCAAGGCATCCACAAGTTCAGTTGGATTTTTTATAGGTAAAGGATTATGCTGACTGCAGGTGAGAGTGATATTGAAACAATCTTTCAAAACCTCACTGATTGGTGAGGAACACAGAGGAGATGCCCGGTACAAGAGCTTACTGATGAAAGTGTTGGCAGTGCTTGCATCCAGAGGTTGTTTAGTCAACACAATATTCAAAATCTAGGGAGATTAAGTTATAAATATATCATGTGTAGTTGATTACTACCGCGTATATAACTTCTTCCTGCACTGGAAGGGGCATGGCATTCTCAGGATTATCTGTGTTCATCACAAGACTTTTAAGTTGTCGATCTTCATCTGTGGGTATCTTTTTTGGGGTGCACTCAGTTGAAGGAATCAACTGCATACAACACACCGTGATTGGAGGGGGAGCAGGGAGAGGGGGGGGCAAATTTGGGTCTGCTGTACGTATATAACAGGGAGGGTTCTCAAAAAATAAAAACTGTTGCAGAATTTGGGTAAACCGGACATAGGACACATTGGGAAGATAGGACGTGAGATTTTTTTGGCACCAAGTGATTGCAGCAGTCTGGACTGGGTTACACAAAGTGCAAGGGTTAAATGGTACTTGAATGCTGCTAGCATGCGATTCAAATTGTCTTGCAGGATTTGATGAATTTGCTATCCAGAGGTGAGGGGGATTGCTGGGAAATGGTGCAACCTTGATCAGTGTTGTGACTGGGCACATTCACCAAAATGGCGAGAATAAAGATATCAATAATACGAGAAACCCAATTATCTCGTTCTGCCTCCTGAGAATATTAAATTCCACAAAAAAACCTGTGGGTATTGTACAGGCAATTGCAAAATAGGGTCAAATTTCTCAAGTAAAGCTCTACAGAAATCATAATAACGGAAGTCTTGTCCTGGTTGAATGGGTCAGTAGGTACATAACCAGAAGTAGTGTGCCTATTATCTTCAATAGCCGCTTCAAAGTTGATCTGGAATATTCGAAGTCAAGAACCAAAAAAGGAAGGGGTCAGTGCACCTTAAAAATTCCGACTGCTGTGCAAATTTTTGGAAAATTTTGGCAAGTTCAATCTCTCTGATGGACACTGGAAGAATTAAAATGTGAGTACTACAGCAAGAAGGTGTTTTTACATACATTGCATTGAATCCCAGATGATGGAAAAGAGTTTGATGTTGGGAGATTTAACGTTATTTGGAGGTAGTAATTCAGTCACAACAAAGTGCTCAAGTGCTGGAATAATTTCAACATAAAACCATGTGATTTACTACCTTCCTTTTGCCTGAAAAACAAGATCCCCTTTGAGTATTCTCTCGATTGCATCATAGACTGTTTGAGTATTATTTTGCTTGCACGTATTTCTCAACTAGGTGAAGCCGAAAGAAATAAGTGAGGCATTAGAAAGTAGAGTATAAAGCACCTTCATCACGTTCAACAGGCAATCCAAGTCCGAAGCACACTCAGAAGAAAAACTGCGACTGAGGGTTTCAAAAAAAGTTCGAGATACCAGAAAAAATGAGGGACTGTTTAGCCATTCTTTTGTTGTATTAATCAAAATGAGGAGAATGAAAAGAAACAACCAACTGACCATCTAATACATCAGTGCAAAGTACCCTCACTTCAGGGAGTGATAGTGCCAATGTGGCAACCTATGAATCAACCAATTACATGGTGGCTCAATAGTCAGGAAAAACACTCACTTTGATGATATTCTTGATTTTTCTCTCCTCGTGATGCACAATCTGACCTCTAAGAGTTTGAATTAACAAGCTGTGTGCCTGTTGGGGTTGGAAACGTCATTTCTGAAGCTCATACTGAGCTTGCAATACCTCAACAGTAGTGGCTGGATCAAATCTGGATTCTTTGCATTCCTTACTTTGTGTGGGAAACAGGCTGGAAATAATCTCGTTCACAAATAAGGCTAAGCAGGGATCATCTACCCAGATCCTTTCCCCCAGGGCATCATCCAAGTAACCCTGTGCATTGCTTAAAACTAATAACAGGATAATGGAATAGTTAACCTGGAAAAAGATAATAGGCCATTGTGGAATGAGTGTATATGCTGCATAGAAGAGAGAAATAACAACAGAGAAAGAAATGGAGTTGTTAAAGTGCTGAGTACTGTCATGCGACATATAACGCTTAAATGTCTAGGACACATTAAGTTGTGTTGACTTCTTGTTGATTGCTACCTTTAGCAAATCAGGATCAGCATACAACATGGGAATTCGTTTTGCAATCAGACATAGTTGTAAAAGTACCGACCTTTATTTACAGTTAAACTTAAACAAGTTACTACAAGGATTACTTGTCATTGAGCTCAAAGGAGTGCATGAGTAATGGAGTTAGGAGGTTCTTAACCAGCTGCACTGCACGACTCTTGCTCCCAGAATTCCACCTGATTTAGTTGAGCAATAAAAATGGATGCACACAAGTGCACATTTCAGTGATGATTACGGCTTGGTTTTCTATGAGTGGATTAGTGGGAGAAAAACCAACAAAAGAAACTACCTGGACAATCTCTACGAGAATTGGAGAGAGGAAAGCTTATAGTGAGCAAAAACAAACAAACAAAAAATCCTATGAATATCTTCATCCATAAATTAGATAGCATATACCTCTCCTGCAAGGAGCATGAAGGAGCCACAGTAGTTTCAGGCAACAAACCCACACTCACAGGTGCCATCACATTCAGAGTAGGATTAGCATTAGAATTAGAACCACTGCTAGGCGGGGAAGCCACCTCTCCATCCACCATTTGATTTTGGTTTTGATTCAGAGCCTGGTTGGCATCCTTGTCAACGCCATCTTTGTTGTAATAACTGTCACCAAAGTTGCTTGGAACTACCACAGGTGGCGATGACGATGACGACGAAGGGGACGTCTTGGGAGTCTCGTCGACAGGGGCCACGTCCACACACATCGTCGACGAGGTTGTTGTGGTCGTGGCCATGGTGCCCTGGTCTGGTTCGTCTGAAATGCCGGTCGAGGAAGATGAGGATGACGACGAGGAGGAGGAGGAGGACTCTTGTTGGGGTGGTGGAGTGGCGGGGGCCATAAAAGGGGGCGACGAGCTCGTGGCGGCTGCATTATGGGATGATGCGTCTTGGGGTTGCTGAGGTGGAGTGTTGGTTGGGGTGACGTCGGTTGTCGGGGATACAATTACATCGCGACTCTGGTTATGCTGTGACTGTTCTTTGTGGGACCCTTTGACCAGTTTGCCACGACGAGGCGGGACTTTGCCTGTAGAGGAGACTGAGACCAAAAAATTAGGAGGAAAATGCTGGGAAATGGGCACCTGCTGCTGCACCCGTGACATCGGGCTGCATCGCGGAAAAAACCAATTTGAGCTCAGTGATGGTTTTCTCTTTTTGTTTTTGTTGATGATGGGGTGATCTATGATCTTGCACATTATTAAGTAAAACCCAATACAAAGAAAAGAATTGAGTCATCAGTCATCACTATACCTAGCACATTAATAAGCGTGGATGGGTGTTGCCGTGACGAAAGATGTGAAGGTGATGATGAGGTCACAGCGAGATATCGTGTGTACCGGGTGTGTGGAGGAGCGGCCGGCGGATTATGGGAGGTTATGGTGATGATTGCTGAGGAGACAGAGCAGACCCCGGCTGACAGTTTACGTAGTATAAAGGCTCTGTGCCGGCAGGAGGAAACGTAAGGCAAGTCTCTGTCTGTGGTTTTCTGTGAGTTTTCATGCATTGGGAATTGTGGGAGTTTGTGTGTTGCGGGAGAGTATATAATAATATAATAATTGCCGTACAAGAGTAAGAACCTTTGGAAAAGGAGCAACGTAATCACGTATCTACGTAAATCACGACATAGATCTTTACTAGAAATGCTCTTTAAAAAGAAAAACAATCACAGATTCGTCAACTCAGAGGCATTGCTTTCTGTTTGTGAAAGATGACTGAGGCAAAGTAAGTTCAGGAGTTGCTGTTGTTGTTGTGGGACTTACGTCTTAGGTCTGATTTTCTTGTTTCCATCTCTGAGATTTCATTTTGGCATGAATTTTCCTTAGAATGTTAGACTGAAGGAGATTTCTTTTCTTTTTTATAAACTGTGCAGGGGAGTGATGTAAACGGTTCAGTTGCAAATGCATTCTCGATTGATAATAAACATATAAAAGCCTGCGGTTTCGAAGGCATTTTTTACATTTTATTCCGTTTACCATTTGCTTCGTGTTTGACGAGAGATGAATAGCTTCGTGTTTGACGAGAGATGAAGAAGACTATTGTCGCATTCGTGTTTGCGTTGCTGACAAACGTGCTGGAGACGATCGCGCTTGCGGCACTCGGCTGCTGGGTGTCGATAGCGTCTGTATGCGTCATGGCCGGTATCGCAAGGTTCGTTCCTCCAGCCCTCGCTTGCATTTTGTTTTATTTCATTTTTTTGTTTGTCGTCCCATTCCAACGGGGTCACTCTATTGCGTCAAAACCCACGCACTTCACCATGGCGTTTGCCCTTTCTTCTGTTTTTGGTTTCTCTTCTTTGTGGAGTTTGATTTGTTCTGATTTTTTGTTTTCGTGGTTGTTGGTCTTTACAGTAATAACTAACCGCCAACAGGGAAGTGTGTGTATGACTCACAAACCACGCCTTCTCGCCGCTATGGAGAGTGTGTTTACTTGTACTCTTTTCCGCCGATTTTTAGATGCCAAAGACAGTGGTGTGTGCAGCAGTGTGCAAGTGGGGATGGGGTGTTTTGTGGTGTGATGGATGGCGTGATATTGGAGGCTCTCTGTGGCAACTGACTGCATATGATGGAAGCAAGCAAGCTCTCAGTCTTTGTTTGTATTGCACATTTCATTTAAAACTTCACAGTTCACTCTGTTCCACACTGGAAACATAATGAAAGCACCAGCACTTTGTGAGTTCTGTGCATGGCCAGAACCAAGTCTCCAATCAGCACTGATTGCATCAACCACACACCACCCTGTAGATGACGAAGGTGCTTCTGAGATCGTATTCGCAATACACACTGGCGCGGCATTCCATCTTTGTGCCATTTGATACCTCCAAACACTAAAAAGAGGAAAAAAAAAAGCGAAATTCTAGAGAAAAATGGAGAAATCAGAATCACTCGTCATTGGGGTCGAAACGTGGGTTCCTTGTTGGTGCGGACGTGGATGTGGATTGTGGCATGTCGTTGACAACGTCTCTCCACGAGGGATTCGATCCGTCTGGCCGGAAGTTCACCGATTCTATGGTCTGGTAGAACTCCGGCAGTGACTTTGCTATTTCTATTGACACGACGTCACCCCCGGGAGTGACGGGGTTGCGTGTGAGGCCGAGGGCGTCCGAGTGCAACACATCTGCGAATATGGTTTTGTTGTTGTCCCACACGTGAACCAGTCCTAGTTGCACCTGAATTATTGGTTTTTCAGTTGTTAGTTGGTAGTATAGCAGGGGGAAAATGGGTAATTACAGGTTTGTGGATATATTGACTGAGAACATTATTGAGGTCAGTTTTGAGTAAAGGTCTTTCCAATTCAATTCGTATGGTAGTGTAGCCAGGATGTGTGGCGAGAAGTGAAATTGGTTGACTATTAGAAAGGCCTGCGAGTACAGCAAGTGTTTTAGCAAATATCTGCTCTCCCTGTGGGACTGGTCATCTTAACATTTCAACTTACTTGGCTGTTTTACGTGTTGTTTCAACAGCGAGGTTGCTAAATCCATACAGCAAGAAGTATCTGATTCAGAAACGGAATTCAGCTTGCCTAGTAGGATTTCCTGTTGAACATCAAGAAGAGCAGTTCCTGTGGGAGCCGCAATTCTCTTGTACTGAACACCTGTTTACTGTTGTGAGGCAAGATCCTACCTGGAAAGTAAAACCTTGTTCAATGGAAATCCTCCGTAATAGGGAAAACCCTGTACGGGAAAAAATAGTAATAGCCACTCCTTTTGAAGAAAACCTCCCAATCTTTGTTGCATTACAAAGAAACTGCGTGAATTCGCTAAAGAAAGGTACTCAGAAAGTTTTTACTGGATGTGAAAAAAACACACAAGGATGGCCGAGTGAGAATAACGAGACCGACATTATTGAAGTCAATACCACGGCCAGATGAGTCTGTTGTTATCAAAGTTGCGAATGCTCCCTAGAAGGTTGATTGGAAATAAAATAAAGAATGACTTCTCACCTGTCTGAAACTGTCCAGAACGTTTTTGCGTTCATCTGCTGTAATATCAAAATGCACTACCCTACATCCTAAAGCTCCATTTGGTCGAATATTTGAGATAGGTAAGGAACCTGGTACTCCAGATAGAAGTTCGTTTGCTTCCTCTTTTCTATTGCAGTACAAGATCGTTTTTCGATTTTTACTGTATGCCTAGGATAAGTGAGAAATGGTAACTTATTTTTATTAGACACTTTGATCAAATGAGGTACGATCACTGCTGTGTGCTCGTTCGGGCAAAACAGAGCCAACTGCTGGTTGGTTTGTTTACTTTGTACAGCGGTGACTGGCGGTTCAACTACATGATGGTTCAGTGAGATAAAGGGAAAATAGAAAGCAACATGTTTCACAAGTTGAAGACATAAAACTTTGCCTAAGGCTCTGTATAAATGGTGTCATCGACTGAGTGAAAACAAGAACTTGGTGTGGTAAGACACTACAACAATTTAGAACATACAGTAATTAAACTGCAAAAGGGGTAAAACTTACATTTTAGATAGTAGTATGCGGATAGCCTCTTGATGCTTTTCATTTAATTTTTCTGTTTCATCAAGTTGTTGTGTTAAGGGATCACATGAAGAAACAAATTTTTTTTTCAAAAGGATATTAATGACATATTTGACAGGAGCTACTGTAAGAACAAGTCGGCACTCAAGATCCATTAATCTACCAGGTGTTCCCACCACAACGTGTACCCCTCGATGAAGTTTTCTACCTAAGGTAGGAATGAGATATCAATAAAGACATAATTTGAGAAATCGGAGTACATTGCTCTGACATCAAACCATCTCCACACATCGTTGTGATAGCAAGTTTGCCAAGCGAGCAAGCATTGAACTCAGCAGCAATATCCTCTCCCACTTCATGGGATGGCACTATGCACAAAACCATGGGGAGATTGAGCCTTTTGGCGTTATTCGATATCACTGAAGTATCTTTCAGTAGCTGAGAGGCAACAGGAAGTACGTAGGAGATTGTTTTGTTATTCCCATCAGGAGAGATAGCAATAGTATCTCCTCCCCCCATTATGTGGTCAAACACTCTTTTCTTTAAACATAGTTACTACAAACAAAATGCCAATCCACTAATTAGCGGAAGTAGATGGAAATGGAAACGGAAAAGGATAGGGATATGAACCTGAAAGAGCGTGGGCCGAGAAATAGACCTCTTCTCCAGCACAGCGATTAGCTCCGGTTGCAATTGCTTCCAGTCTCGGAAAGACTGCTGCTGTCCAACAGCAGGGGCGTTGACAGCCTCGGCAGGAGGCTGAGGTAGTGCCGGGCCGCTATTTCTCTTCCTGCTTGCGCTTGATTTAGTGCTTGGCTCAGATGCTCCCTTCTTATCACTGGCAGAATTGGGCACATTAGGACTATTGGGGGGCGATTTTTTCGCGGCGCCTTTCTTCCCCTTGGCAGTTGCTTTGTTGGCCTTTTTGGTGACGTCACATCTGCTGGCGTCTTGTGTATTGCTGCTTGCGCCGCTCTTCTTCTTCGAGGAAGGCGACGCCGACGCCGACGTGGGTCTCGCTTTCTTCTCCACACTCTGGCCCTCCTCCCTTTGTGACGTGGTTGTGGGTGCAGTTGCTTTCGAAACCGCTGTTGTTGCAGGTTTATTGCCGCCGCCCTTTATCGGCGATGTAGGGTGCGAGTGATCTACCGCCACCTTTTTGGGGGGCGGCGGGTGGGCCGCGGAGCCCCTGGAATCGCCCTCAGATACGCCGTCGTCATCGTCGTCGATGAAGTCGGCAAACATGCGACGCAACTTCTCGTGGGTGGGGTCCATGCACTCTGCTTTTTTGTATGTACGTAATGCAATTTATCTACAATCTGTGATCGACAAAATGCAGCTCGGGACCAGTAGGATAACTGTATCGTGGGGCGAGGGGCGAAGGTGTTTTCCACAATGAAGTCTTCACCCAAGGGGTGAAGGTTTTTGTGTCAATTTCCTCTGGAAACCTTCAGTCCTACCCCATGGGGCCAAGCTTTGTGAGGAAATAAAATAAAGGTAGTATTTGATAAAAAACACTGTTGAACTTCTTTGTGCAAAAAGTGTGCATGTGACAACAAAGCAGCCATTCATTAAGCATTCCCAGGAGTTTCGACCTTTGTTCTTGTTGTTTGGATGAAGTTGGTTACCCCTAAAACCTGGTGCATTTTATAAGCACTTGCTGGAGTGGCTTGATGACAGCTTGGATTTTGCCATCAAAGAGCTGATGATTAGCACTTAACTGTGAACAGTTTCCTGGTGAGCCCAAGCCAGCACCACTGACTGAAGGACCAAGGAACGGATCCGCAATCAAGATCAAGATCTCTTGAAGAAGGGAATTAAAATATTGAGTGACGAGGATGTCCCACAAGTTGTGGTTGTTGGTCGCTGTCGGTGTCGTTGTCATGATGTGGTGTGAGGATGCTGCGGCTGCTGCTCCAGGGGCGCTCACGTCGCTTCAGGTCGGAGTCCTACACAAGCCCGCAGAGTGCACACAAAGATCTAAGAAGGGGGATACGTTGAAGGTACATTCTTGTTTGCATGTCTATTTCTTTGTTGAGGATTGTTTTTTTTTTTTTTTTTTACGTAGATGCACTATACTGGTACCCTGTTGGACTCTGGTGCGAAGTTCGATAGCTCGTTGGACAGGGGTGAGCCGTTCTCTTTCACTCTTGGTGCTGGCCAGGTCATCAAGGGCTGGGATCAAGGCCTAAACCACATGTGCATTGGTGAGAAACGCAAGCTCAAAATACCCTCTTTCTTGGCCTATGGCGAACGAGGTGCCGGCGACAAGGTTCTATTATCTTTTTTTTTTTTTAAATTCCCCCTACACCTCTGCCGCCCACAATTCACACAGCATATGCACTAACAATTTCTTCGTGAAGATACCACCTAATGCTGCCCTGGTTTTCGAAGTCGAACTGCTTGACATTGTCTCCCATGAGGAACTTTAAAGTTAAAAAACCAAACCACTCCTCTGGTTCCTTTCCTTTCTTTCTTGTTTCTTATCGCCAAGGAGCGCAGGCGAAAAATTGCCCCCCAGAAGTGACTTCCAGTCCCGCACCCCCTCAGGGGGCATTCGAAGAAAAAGCTACTGGAAATAACGTTTTCCAGGGCATCAAAAGCCAGCAACGAGGCAAAAATCCGAAAAAATACGAAAACATCAAACATGACAGAGGAGTACTCGTATTTGGCGAAAGTGTTGTTTGTTGGGGAGGCAGCAGTTGGAAAGACGAGCCTGTTGAGGGCACTTACGTCCGGGGAACCAACCCCTTTGCAGGATTACAAGGCCACAATTGGTATTGACTTTGCTACTGTGACAAAGCCCTACCCACCTCATCGTGATCCTATTAAATTTCAGGTTTTTTTTTTCCCCTTGTTGTATTTTTTTAAATTATATTATATTTTATTTTTTTAATATTTAATGGTTTCCTCGCTCTCCTCTCCTTCCCTTCTCACTGGATGGTTTATGCACTTTTATAGCTGTGGGACACTTCTGGTTTGTTCCCTTTCCTTTCCACTTTTGGCTCTTAGTACGAACACAGGACAGGAACGGTTCCGTACTATTACGACTGCCTACTACAGGGGTGCTCGTGCAATCATTATTTGCTTTGATATGACAAATATGGCCTCCTTTGAAAACCTTGGAAGGTGGATGGAGGAAATCGAAAGTAACACAGACCACCCTGTCTTACTTCTTTGTGGTCTCAAGGTTTGGCTTTCGAGTCTCGTTCCTCTCTTATGTGCCTCCAGTCAGATCTCTATGAACTAAGAGTTGTTGCTCGACAAGATGCACTAGACTTTGCTGCATCATTCGGGGCGTCATATATTGAAGTGTCATCTGCCACAATGGAAGGTGTGGACAGTATCTTCGACGTACTTCTGCATGGTCAAAAATCCGTGGAACACAGAGATGTTCCAGTAAAGAACCCTTCTAGCAGAACTTTCACCGCCGGGGATGAAGGGATGCCTTTTACATCGATCACTTTTTCTGCCCAGGTGAGCCTCCCTGTAGTATAATTGAGTCTCAATCCGTTTGTCCAATAGGCTATTGGGAGAACTGTGACAGTAACATCCAACCACTCTTTCACAAATGTACATGATGACCCAATGGAAGTTGTTTTCCCGTTTCCAACCGATATACCTGCTCCCGTTACGTCATTTGACCTTACAATCAACGGTCATACCACACATGGTGTCCTCAAACCTCTTGGGGCTGCACAAAATACGTACGAGGACGCAATGGCAGCGTCAAGAACAGTGGCAATGCTCCATCACACCGGGAAGAAAAGATTAGCACTATCTTTAGGCATACTCCCAGCACAAGGAAAGGCGCAAGTCTCCTTTTCCTGGGTGACAGAAATGACCTATCAAGGGACATCCTTCAAATTTGTGTATCCTGTTTCGGGCAGCAAAACCAATTCTGTCACTGGAAAGAGGTACTTCTAAATTCTGGTACTTTTTCCTTTACTGAGACATTGACGTTGACAGTGGCAGTGGCAGTGGCCCCTTCCTCGAAGGCTCTGTGAGTTTCCAAACTGATGAAGTTGTATCGGCTGTTAATTGTTATACGCACACTTGCAATATTAGCCATCCCACCAAAGGACATACTTTACTTACTGTACAACGAACACCGCTTCCCTGCCCAGATGTTGAAGTGATTTTCAAGGTGGAAAACCCTTCTATCAATAGTCAAACAGCCATAGTTTCTGTAAATGAGCTTGCAGTAGCTCTGTCACTTTTACCTTCACCTAGTATCGATTATCGTAAACTGTGCTTTGTGGTAAATCTTCTCTGTTCTACTATTCCACTATTCCATCGTTTACTGAATACAGGCGTTAGTAGATCGCTCTGGGTCTATGTCTGGGAGCAAATGGAATCAAGCTCAAAGAGCACTTCAACTTTTCCTCCGAAGTCTTCCAACGAATAGCTTCTTTAATGTGGTTGGCTTTGGTTCTTCATTTTGCTCTGTATTTCCTGAGCCAAGGCCATATTCGCAAGGGACAATGGAAAATGCAGCTGAAGTTGTATCTAAGTGGTCTGCATCTTTGGGAGGAACCAATATGTTGGCCCCCCTGGAAAGTATCAGAGACTTCAAATGTGGTGCAGGTGTACGCACTGTGGTGGTACTGTTGACTGATGGAATTGATGAGACCAGAACTGCTGTGTTAAACCTCGCTCAACTCTCACGTATGCGGCTATATCCACTGGGGATTGGGGCTGATGTTGATCGCGACTTTCTTAATTCCTTGGCATCCATGACAGGTACCCCTTTCAAATAGTTTCTTACTTACCTTGCCAAGGTGGAAAATCTTGCTTCCTGCCTTCCGGTAAAAATATTGAAGCTAGTGTGATTGATCAACTTCGGCTAGCTACTGGGCAAAAATTTGAGGCAAACATTTCCTGGGGCCATTTACCTAGTCTGTGTGGCCCTGGGTCCTTTGTCACTTCACACAAGGACCCAGTCACCATGGTTTGTGGCCAATCATTTACTGCATATGCTCTGTGCACAGTCCACCCCGTGCCACCACCGGGTACTGAAATTGCCACCGCCATTATCACAGCTACGATTTGTGAGAAAGATGTCCGATGGGAGCTTCCTATTAGGGCCCCCCGAACAGCTTATGACGGAACAACTTCACCGCTTCATCAACTTGCAGGATTCTTTATTTCTCTTACCCAGAATAATATGGCTCAGGTTACAGCACCTTTGTTGTAAAATGTAATTATTCTTTAACATACATTTTAC
Source organism: Pelomyxa schiedti (assembly GCA_020536535.1). Taxonomy (NCBI): domain Eukaryota; phylum Evosea; order Pelobiontida; family Pelomyxidae; genus Pelomyxa; species Pelomyxa schiedti. The sequence continues at coordinate 164,827 of JAHLWZ010000187.1, read as the reverse complement.
AACACAGACCCTTGGGCTCCAGTACCAGTTTATGAACCAATCTGTTGCTTTCACGGCTGTAGATACACACGGAACGGAAGCACTTTCCACAACCCCGATGTTGGCTCGCATAAACATTGCAGCCCCAATGCTGGCTACGTCATCCTTGGCACACAGAACCTTCAGCAGCTCAGCGAATTGCCTAGACAGATTGCTGCAGACAGGCGCCTCGTCCACAGACTCGTGTTCAGACACCATTAAGATATCCGCGCCTTCTTCCCGTCCCGAAACCGCAGCTTGCGGCTGCGGAGGCGGCGGCGAAGGCAGAACACACACACCTCCTCCAGAAAGCAGAACAAGAAGGACAACAACACCCACCGCAAGTGCATCATCATCCACAGCTTCTTCATCTTCATCATCTTCATCCACTTCTTCACTACCTGCTCCAAATGTGCTCCTGGACGCCCTTGTGCAGTGCCAGCATGCTGATGGCTACTTCAAGCCCGACGCACTCCGGAAATCACCAGTGCTTGCGTTCTTGTGCAAGGCAACCATTTCATCAGGAGCGCGACCTCCTGGTCTGAGTGATGAACTGTGGTTCACATGCTTGGTTCTCAATCTCTTCTTCACTGATCACTTGGAATCGCTGCGTAGTGAATGGGCACTTATTGCCAACAAGGCCCAAGAGTGGGTTGCCGCAAACACAGGCTCCAAATTCAGCCCTGAGCAGTGCATGGCCCTTGCAAAGTGCTTCCTAATGTTCCTTATCCAATTCTAAAAAAAAATAGTTTTGTGTACAAAAATCGAGGTCTTCATCAAAAAATTAAAACAATTCGAGTAGCACGCTTTTCCCGCGCCACTTCAGCAGAGTACCGCTTCATAATGCACGGTGATTCGAGGCGAAAGTGTTATGAGAGAAATGGCGTTGTGGTTCGTACTTGTGGGCGCGTCTTTTTTCCTGGGCAGGGCTGTTGCTACGGAATGCAAAGAGGAAACTTTCATATGTGAGGAGGGAAAGAATAGTGCCTTTGTGTGGTGTATTCCAGGACAGCCTAATCATTTTGTGAAGTGAGTTTTACATTGCCCCCTTTTCAGTGACTGTCTATTCACAATGGCTGAATCGCTTGTGAAATAGCTGCCCCCCTGGAACAAGTTGCACTCCGGCTGGTCAATATTATCGAAATCCATGTGTTTTCTCTGCCTCTGCCGATCCTCCTCCTGTTGTTACATATCAAGCAACCTCGAATGTGCCAATATATAGCAAAGACCAGTGGTTTGCTGCTATATGGTAAATTCCAACAATTTTCGGACTTTAATTCAACAACATAGGACCCAAGAAGCAAGTTTGAGATTGAATCCACCAGATGGTGACAATGGACTGTCTATTGGACCACTGCAAGTAATGATACTAATAAGAGATGGGAGGGGCTGCCAGAGGACTTTTGTGTTTGATGTACCAAAAAGATAAGCTACGGATACTGGCTTGATAGCAACACTGCAGGGGTATGGGAGGATGTACGAAACCTCGATTACGCAAAGAATTGTGTTGAAAACTATATGAAAAGTATGGGCTTCGTTTCTATTTTCTTTGAGAATGCTTTACCATAAACAAGGGTACTGCAGTGGATGGGCGGATGCAATGCCAATAGATACAATTGAGAGGTGTGCCAGGATTCACAACTGTGGTCCTTATGGGGGTCACTCTGCCAAGGGTGACCTCTATTGGAGCCAGATATACCAACATCTACAGCATCCCTGGACCTAATTCACTCGAATGGGAATCACTTCACTGATACCTAAGTCGTGATTTCCCTCACCACCTTTCATAAACAATAAAAATTTTTTCGCCGGTTCAGTTGCATTTTTTGCTCATTGATATCGATTTTTTTTCCCCTTATCTCCACAATTTTTTTACACGTTTTTCGCCCCTCGCGCCCGAGACGATACCGCAGCCGCACCACCAAGCCCGAAAATGACCGACGACAAGGCAAAGGTACCCGAGGCCACCAAGGAGAAAAAGGTAGCCCCCGCTCCAAAAGAGAAAAAGGCCGCGCCGGAGAAAAAGGCCAAGGCTGCGGCGCCCAAAAAAGAGGCAGTTGCAAAGACTGACGCACCAGCACCAACACCGGCAGAAGCAAAAGCAACTGCGCCCGCAACAGCCACCACCACTACGACCACTACAACAACTACCCCAGCCGCTGTTGGCAAAGTCAACAAAGTGCCCAAACAGCCCAAAGCACAAGCCGCTACCAACGCCGCCGCCTCCGCTGCCGTCGCGGCCGCCACGGCTGCCACTCCCGCCCCCGGTGCTGCCACCGCCGCCGCAGCTGCTGCCCCCGCTGCCCCCGTTGTGCCAATTTCCGATGTGAACATGGCTGGTATTGAGCTGTTTGGCAGCAGGCGCCACGTGCTGGGCCTCAAGGACTTGGCCCCCGAGGACTTTGTGACTGCCTTCGCAAAGCATTTGAAGCGCCAGAACAAGATCAAGTTGCCCCCTTACGTCGATATCTGCAAGCTTGGTGTTCACAAGGACTTGGCACCAACTAACCCCGACTGGTACTACATAAGGGCAGGTTGGTACTTTCACTTGATATTTTGACTCTCCCACATATTTGTCAAATTCCCTTGTTTTCCTACTAGTAATTTATGTAGTATATATACTTTCGTAGTATTGGCAACACTTCGTTTCTTCTTTTTTATCTCACATTTACATTACAGCTTCCGTGGCCCGAAAGCTTTACCTTCAGGGAGGTAAAGGTGTAGGCCGATTCCGCAGAATCTACGGCGGCCGCAAACGCAGAGGATCCAAGCCATCAATTACAGTCAGAGGCTCTGGTGCCGTTATCCGCCACATTCTCCACAACCTCGAGTCTATTGGCGTTGCTGAAAAGGACAAAGCACACGGGTTTGTTGTTTCGTCTTCATCTCCTGCATCTTTCTTCTTCCCATTCCGTTACGCTTTGCCTTTTTTTTTTTCCCCGCTCTGTTTTCGCCGTTCCGTATTTTTTTCACGAACTACACTTAACCACCATTTTCACCAATCCCACAATAACTCCCAAACAGAGGACGCAAGCTGAGCCTCAAGGGAAGGCACCAGCTCGATGCCGTATCGCGCACCGTTGTTTCCGTCAAGCTGTGATTGAGAGATTGAGTAATAAACAGTTTACCCCTTTGTTCAAAATAAACCCCCTTGTCTGATCTTGAGGGAGCGGTACTGAGGGCCCAACTTGGCACCCTTTCCCGGTGTCATTTTTTTGTGAAAGAAGGCACAATCATCAAAACATCAGAAAAAATCTTAAAAACAAACCACCGCGAAAATGTCTTCGATGTTGTCGTCAAGCGCACCACCTCCTCGAATTCAATTTAAACAAGACAAAACACTCGGTATGTGTTGACTAACTCGTATAATACAGAACGCAACACGTATAATGACGGACCGTATAATACAGAACTCAACACGTAACAATAACAAACAAAAAATCACAGCCGAGAGAAGAGAACTTACACAACAACTGGGTGAGAAATACCCTGGAAAAATACCTGTAATTGTTGAACGACTTCAGGGAGCCAAGGCGCCGGAAATGAAAAAGAAGAAGTGGGTAGTCCGTTTATTTGTTGGGGAGAACGACATAAGTGAAGTGTGGATTAATAATTGTGCTTTACGTAGGTTCCTTTCTCCTGGTGATATCACTGTGTCAAAGTTCCTCGAGGAAGTGAGGAAACAGTTCCAGGAGGCACCTGCTCACAACCAAACAATTATCTTCATGTACGCCAACAACACCATGCTGCCAAATTCCGGTTCGTTCAAACCTGGTACTGGTTAAAATTTCTCACCTTCTCACAGCTTCCACAATGGACCAAGTCTATCAAGACCACCGTGATGAGGTCAAATCACAACCCTTGCACCTCAATCCACACCTAGTACTCACATTGTTTTAGGAAGATGGCCTCTTGTACATATTGTATACCGGTGACAACATGTTTGGATTCTGAATTTTTTCTGCATAAGCAACCACACCCCCAACAACTCAACACATTCCACTGTAAATTGTTTTTTGAATTACCACCAAATCCCTGTCCACATGCACACACTTTTTTTTCCCTCCTGTTTTTACAAGAAAAAAAGCCCTGCCAACGAACCGTTGTGTGGCACAAGAATTTTCCAACACACAAACAAACACAAACAACAACACACACAAAAAAAAAAACAAACGCATCCCAACACCGGTGCACAAAGCACGACGATGCAGGCGGCACGACAGCACTACGACGCAGCCAAAGGGGCGCAGTTCAACGGGCTGGCGTTCAGGCCGCTGGAGCTGCGGCCCGGGGTGGTGCTGCGGAACCGCGTGGTGGCGCCGCCGATGCGGCAGTGCCGGGCGGTGGGGACGCCCGAGTGCAGGGAGTGGTACGCGGCGCTGGCCCGCGGGGGCGCGGGGCTGGTGGTGGTCGAGGCCATGGACGCGACCGCCGTGGCACCCATGCCCGCGTCCGAGGGGGGCGCCGCCGCCGCCGCGAGCGTGACGGTGGAGGACGCCAGGACCGTCGCTGGTGTGCGCGTGGAGGGCTCGCTCCCGCCTCCCCCTTTTGCTTTCTTTTGTGTCACAGAGAGTGATGTTGTGTCATTATGGGATGGGCGCAGGGGGCAGTGCGATTATTTGGTGGGGATATTTCATTGTTGTTGGGAATTTGGATGTTGTGGCGGGGAAAGGAATATTCTTTAACTGGATGTCATAGAGGCCATTACGACGAATGGAGCATTTCCTGCAGTTCAACTCTTCTTCTCATATTGCTCGGCGCCAAATGACTTGACCGAGGAACGCTTGGTTCTAGCTATCAGCCGGTTTGCAGAAGCGGCTAGGATTATGGTTCAGGCTGGATTCAGGGGTATTTACCATGCCACCCAACTATTTCTCATCCTTGATCATTACAGGTATTGAACTACATGGTGCACACGGCTTCACCTTGCAGCATTTCTTCGATCCTGCACACAACAAACGAACTGATAGATTTTCTGTTCCTTCCAGCGTTCCTCTTGCACTTGTTAGAGCTGTGCGAGACGCCTGTGGCCCTGAGACCCTTATTTTTTATCGACACACACCCAAGGGGGATGGATTCGGTCTCACAGAGAGGTAACTTTTTTGTTCCAGTCATTCATTTATTCACTGTGCACAGTGTTGCATTTGCCAAAGAGCTTATTGCCGCTAGTGTGGATGTGTTAGATATTAGTTCTGGAGTTGACCTTTCCTCGAACCGGCCTGTTCCAGAGGTACCAGGTTCCGATTCTGCACCTTTCCGTAATCTCGGTGTCCCAGTAATTGGTACTTTCTATGGTTAGCATTTTCGCTCCCGTAACCGGCGTTACAGGTGTTGGACAGTTGTGTGACATAGATAGAGCACTGGACGTTCTTACCAACAACAAAGCAGACCTGATTGCAATTGGGCGGCAGCTAATAGCTGACCCTGAGTGGCCAAACAAAATGCAAAATCAACAGTACTCTGCAATAAAGCGGTGTGTGCACTGCAACAAAAACTGCTTTGGGTTCCTTTTCACTGGGAAGCAAGTATCTTGCATTCTATGGTAACCTGACCCCACATTCTGGGACAGTTCCCTTATTCCGTCCATAAAACAAAACCTTCCACAAAATTCATTCAATTCGCCGTCCCATTTGTGCACGAAATTACCGGTACAGTTTCCGCAGAAAAGTAAAAAGCGATTTAGAAAATTAAAATATTATTTAAGAGAAAAACCTTTAAAGGCCCTTAAAACCCCAAACCAAAAGACAGAGAAGAAGAAGATGGCCACGTCCACACCAGCAACAACAAAGACCTCATTCCCTTTCATCCCCTCAGAGATCCGCACAGCCGCAGATATCCAGCGCATCCAGGTCGAGGGACTCAGGCGCACCGTGGCCCACGCCTACGCCAACTCCCCAGTGTACAGGGCCAAGCTCGACGCGGCCCACGTCGCCCCGGCGGACGTCCGCGAGCTGTCGGACCTGGCGCGCCTGCCCTTCACCACGGCGGACGACTTCCGCGACGGCTACCCCTTCCCCCTGCTCAGCGTCGCCGAGGACAAGGTCGTCCGGGTCCACGCGTCGAGCGGGACGACCGGCCGCCGCAAGGTCGTGACCTACACGCAGGCCGACGTCGACGACTGGGCGCAGTTCTTCGCCAGGGCGCTGGCCATGGCCGGCGTGACGGCGCGCGACCGCGCCCTGCTGGCCGTCGGCTTCGGGCTGTGGACCGCGGGCATGGGCTTCGCCGCGGGGCTGGAGAGGCTCGGCGCGATGGTGGTGCCCAGCGGGCCCGCCAACAGCGAGCTGCAGATCGAGCTGCTCGTCGACATGAAGATCACGACGCTGTGCTGCACGGCCTCGATGGCGGTGCTGCTGGCCGAGGAGGTGGAGAAGCGCGGCGTGAAGCCGAGCCTGGCGCTCGAGCGCGTCGTGCTCGGGAGCGAGCCGACCAGCGCGCAGACGAAGGAGAGGATTAAGAATCTGATGGGGGTAAAGCACGTGTTTGATATTGTGGGTCTGACTGAGCTGTATGGCCCCGGCACGGGAATAGACTGCGAGTTCCATCAGGGAATTCACTACTGGGCTGACTACTATATCCTGGAGCTTCTCAATCCTGAGACCTTGCAGCCTGTGAGTGAGGGAGAGACTGGGGAGATGGTGGTTACAACCCTCCGCAAAGAGGCTACTCCGCTCATCCGCTATCGTACGCGTGATATGGCCCGCGCCATACCTGGCCAGTGCCCATGCGGTTGCATTATGCCTCGCCACAGCAGCATTCTTGGAAGGAGTGATGACATGATTACCTTCAGGGGTGTCAAGGTTTACCCGGGGCTGCTTGAGCACATTGTTTTCGCCGTGCCTTCAATCTCCGGCACTGAATACCAAGTGGTTCTCAAGCGCGAGGCCGGCAAGGACTTTATGGTGGTTAAAATAGAGAGGATGCCAGGCATGGACCCACTTGGCGATGCTGAGATAAGAAGGCAAGTAGAAGCTAGTATGAAGAGAACCATATGTATATCCGCAATAGTCGAGATCGTCCCCAATGGGACACTACCTCGTACACCTGGCAAGACCAAGAGGGTAGTTGATACAAGGCAACTCTAAAGACCCCACAAACTAATAACCAGCAAATAAAACTAATAAAACTTTTTCCTAAGCAACAAATTCTTTTGTTTTTTTTTTAAAATCAAGTTGAGTGGAGGAAATGGGTTTTTTCTTTCCCTTTCTTCTCTGGCACACTCAAATAAGGCCGGTACTGTACACAAAAGGACTGAGGAATTCACAAATTAGTAGTAGTAGAGCTCGAGGCCCATTCCGTCGTGGATTTCGTAATCCCTGAGGGTGACGTGGTCCTTGTACACGGTGTACCACTTCTGGAGCTTGATTTTCTCAGGCCTTGTGCCGGTTTGTGCAGCGAGGATCTTCTTGAGATCACCTTGTGGGATGCGTTAGGTTTAGAACTACGACGACAAAAAAAAAAAAAAAAGGGAAAACGAATGAACAGTAAGTACCTATTGTGTCGTCCTCGTTAACCTTGACTCGGACCTTACGCCCAAGACGATCGTTGCATATCACCTCGATCATTTCTTTTTTTTTGTAAATTAAACTGTTTCCCGAGTTGATTCTGGAGCTGAATGGAATTTTCTTTCTTATCCGAACTTGTGTTGCAGCTCAAAGAAACCCACCACGACCAGTCCGTAGGATTCCCAACAGAGGGACGAGCACCACCAGGCCTTCGAAGGATTTCTTCAGTTTCCCCGAAATTTGATGATAGGGTCAAACCGAAGTGCTCCTCCCTCGGCGACACCCAATGTACATTGTCCCACAAGTGCAAGGAAAACTGCCAAGCCACCCCTCCCCAAAAAGTCTAAGACAACCGTTCCCGCCCCTGCACCGAAGTCCCTGTCCTCGTCGTCCTCTTCATCATCATCAGACTCGAAACTGTCACTACGAGATTCTGCTGCAAACACGACAGCCGCTTCGCGACATGACAAGATCCAAAAGAAAAAGCCCGCGGTGACACGCCACGCGACTGGCGGCACAGTCAAAGACAAAAGCATACTACAAGTCAGTGGTTCAAACGCACTCGCGCCGTCTTCGTCCTCAAAATCAAGATCCGCGGCAACGGCGACTGCGGCGGCGACAAAAAGATCTGGGATGGCAAGTAAGAGCAAAAAGGGAGGAGCGGCTGCGAGGCCGAGCCTCGGGGCCAGAGGATTCGATGTGGCAAAGTACGAAGGAGATCCTGCGAAATTGACTGTCGCTCAGCTTCGCGCTGTGCTGGGATATGCCGGAATTCAGCTGCCAATGAACACTGTGAGGCGTAGTTACTACTTTCCATTTTGAGTAATTTTCAGTTGTGTGGCTGGCATTTGTACTAAGCTCTCCCATGGTTAGGTGAAAAAAGCTGCGTTGGTGAGGCAGTTTGAGGAGCTGCAAACGAAGTTGCGCATGTCACAAACTGGGCAGGAATTGGGTGAAGATGACGAACCTAATGATATTGAAGAAGGTGGCAATACCCTCTCATCTTTGTTTTCGCTTTTTTTTTTTTTCCCTCCCTATTCTCTCACCATCTCTCTTCTTCTTCCTCATTAAGTTTTTTAATATCCAGTGGAACTATCGCAATGTACTCCCCTTATTGTTAGTAAACGCTGTAGTGTCAGGTCTGACAAGGTTTTTCTACTCGGGTTCACAACTGGCCACTAACAACATTTCCCTTGCAGAAGCTCAGGCGACTCAATTTCGAAGGGAATGCCCCCGAATTGCCAAAAAACACAGACCCTATGCGAACTGGGGATAGCTCGGATCCTGTAACCATTACTACACAACACCCACCTCTCGCCACACCTCGCCGTGCAGTTCCATCGACTCCCTCCCATCAGATTAAAGTCTCTTCAGTCTCTCATTGCCTGTTTACATCCACCCCGTCATCTGCAAGCAGGACATGCCCCTCACATCAGTTGCAGAGAGGGTTACAAATTTCAACCCCCCTTCACCTTCAAACACCCAGGCGCAGCCTCCCGAGGCCTCAGCCCAATTCTTTTCGCTCCAACGTGACCAGTTACCCACAATTGCAGACACCATTTACATCATTGGCACACAAGGATCCCGCAACTAGTTCCGAGCTTCCAGTCCTCAACACACACCCCGTCATCATAAATATACCTGCACCTACCACGAACGACGAACACACGACAGCCATTACAACAGCACCTACATTCACACTACCTCCGGTGCCCAGTTTAAGTATCCCCCCTCTCAGTGCAACAGAAACCACATCCAACAGCACTACACAAACGACGTGGCCATGTGCCGTTGTGGGGTGCGGGGCTACTCTTACTGCTGACACTGAATGCCAACACTTCTTTGATAACATTCCACAACACTTCAAGCTCTTGCAACAACAAATTCTTGCAGGATCAAAACAAGTTTGAACAAGTTTTTTGTTTTGTTTTGAGGAACAGGCCATTACAAGGTAGAAGGTTTGGGGCAAAAGCACTAGGAGGGCAGGAATTATACAGAGCCAAGGAGCTCGTGGACAGGAACACAGTCAAACACAAGGGCTTAAAACTGCCTGAGGTAATGTTAGCCATCAAGGTGAGAACCTGAAAAGAAATCAATAAACCTAGGAGCAGAGCCAAGCCTTGCTGGGTCCATTGAGGGATAGAAAGTTGTTGGTGGAGTCAATGCCGGGGTGGAGGATGTGGTGCTTGTGACAGCTGATGTAGTTGTACTTGCACTTGCACTTGCACTTGTACTCGCTAGAGTGGTGTTCTATTTGGTATTAGTTGGAAAGAGGTATGTCCTGTCTTACGATAACGGGAACTGGTAGTGGATACTGTAGAGTGAGCCCAGGAGGTGGAGGAAGGTCCCCGGGTGGTGGCGGCGGCGGCAGAACAACCCCTGGTGGTAAAACTGAGATTCCACCAAGTGGGTCCGACGATGTGCGGGACGTAGTTGAAGCGGCAGTGGGATCGAATTTCTTTCCCCATGCAATTCGTGCTTGTTTGCCTTTGATAGTAAGTGTGTTGAACAGCTTATCGGCTGCCGCTTCGGCTGCCTCTCGGGTAGTATAGGTCACAAATGCACATGTTTGTGCAGGAACAAGGCGTAACTAAAGGAAATCAGTTTGCTGCATTTCAATTATGTGAGTATTTATTTAGTTCTAGTGTATTTTTTTTAACCAATCCCATGTGGTTGTTTGTTTCCCTCCACACACACAGACTTAATCTCCCCGAAACTATAGAAAGCATCTCTTATGTCCGCCTCAGTTGTAGAGGGGTCCAGGTTGCCCACATAGAGAGTAGCAATATCAGGGTCAGCTGGGAGGGGAAGCTTGGCAAAACGTTCGGCCTGTCTGAGTAACTTCCTTGCAACCGGATCGTTGACACCATAGTAACGATCCTTCAAATTTTGTGTTGAAAGCTCAGACTGCACTGGCATTTCATGTCTGCAATGAGGTTAGTTCAGGGATTCCAAGTTAAAACCTGACCTGTACGGGCATTCAGCTCCTCTTTTGCACTGCCCTTTCACGAAGAATGAACATATGTGTGCCCTATTTCGCGCATAGTACGGGGTATTCCTTGCAAGTTTCACGACAATACTTGAGGGCTCTACTTGCTCGTAGGAAAACTCTTGGCCTGTTTCAGCTTTTCTGAGCTGTAAGTCTTGAAGCCACTGACTGTTCGTTTCGGATTGTGGCATATCAGGAACTTCTACTCCAGCTTGTTGGAGGGCTATGTCTCTGACTTGGGTGGGAAGACCATATTCCAAATCAAGTAAACAAACCTGTGTCACAGTGATTATACACAGAGGACAAAGCAAAAAACAAACCTGACAAACATTTTTGAGCTTAGCACAAGTTTGACACACTTCAGTTTTTTTGTGCCGTGCATTAGCACCAGGTCTCCAACGAAAAACTGTGAAGGGTCTCAAACAAACTTTGCACTCTTTATCAAATTCAGCTTTAGTCTTTATGTGGTAAGTGAAAATTAAATTGAACGGCCAGATGCCAAACCATTCTGACATAAGGGTTGTCCCCAAGACATGTCTCGCAAATAACTGAGAAGAGTTGGTGAAAAAAAAAGGGGGGAATTAGTATTTTTAACATACTTGGGAAATCGGAGCGCTCCCAGCCCCTACGATCTAGTGCGGAGGGGTTGTCACGCGAAGTAACAGGCTTCGTCTGCAATGTACCGGAACTCGCCCTCGCCGATCCTCCTACATAATCCCCACGCGCCTTCATCCAACGAGGAAAAAAAGAAGTTACGGATCTACTTCGGTCGACGGTGCAGCACCGGCCCCCTTTTTTGTTTTTTGGTCTGATTTCTTTGTTGGTGAGAAAAATTCCATCTGGCAACTGTGTTGTCACTGGGAGATTGGGAGTGCCTTGGAGTTTTTGGTTCGCAGAGGGGACATTGGCATATTGGCACTACTCCCCTCTCCTTGATCCAAGAAAAACCATTGATCAAAGTTTCATTTTTTCAATAAATCAGAACTTCCGAACGGGCGTTTGGTGCGTGCACCGGTCAGCGGTCTGCGTAATGCTGGTGCGTTGGAGTGTGCTGTTCGTGGTTGTAGTATGTGGGGTTGCTGGGGCGTCTGTGTCGGACTATGACGTTTCCTGGGCTTCCCCATCGTCAGACTCTCGCGGCGCTATGCCAATAGGTGCCGGCGACGTGTCGGCTGGGGTGTGGGTGGACGGTGCTTCGGGTGACCTGCTTATTTCAGTGGCCAAGAGCGACGCGTTTAACGAAAACGCCGCCCTGGCAAAGGTGGGATTGCTGCGGGTGGCTTTTACAGGCCAACCTCTGCTAGCGACTCCTTTCCTGCAAGCCCTCAGGCTGGAGAGTGGTTCCATTGGTGTGCTCCGGGCTTTTGTTATTCTCACTTTTTTTTACTTCTTTAACGGCTCCATAGAAATAAGTGCTGGGGGAATGTCCATTTTAATTTTTGTGGACTCTGAGTACCAGGCAATTCGTGTCTCAGCTGTTTCTGCCAGTGGCCCTATTGATGTAGTTGTCACTTTTGAGCCTTGGCGTACTACCCTTAGCCCCGAGGATGCCGTTCATTGTGTCACACAATACGTTGGACCGGATACCATAGTTCCCTTGAGGGGATCTGATGACGACGCCTCTGTATTGTGGTATTAATACCACTGTTAAGCTTCATGATTCTGATTGTGGGAAGGTACCACAGAAATACTTTTTCCATCTGGGAGTATGATTTGAATCTGCAAGGCCTGTCTAGTTTGATTGAAACTTTACCAGACCCGCTTCTAGGTCTGACATGGGGTCTTGCCGCAAGTGCTCCTGGTCTTGATCGTGCTGACCTGTATACCTTAAAGGGTGTTGGTGTAGAGAACCTTGACATGACTGTGGTGCTGTATACTGTGCTAGACCCTAGTGACACTGGAATTGATTCATGGGAAAATGCAATCCGAGCCCTTCTTTCTTCAGTGTCTTCCGTTGCAGTAGACGATATGTTTAGTGAAACCAGCAACTGGTGGGCGGAATTCTGGGACAGATCGCATATCTTCATAAGTTCAACGGATGGCTCCACAGATCCTTATAACGTACCCTCCTTCCATCCTTTTTTTTGTTCTAAATAGAAAAGGTAACATCTAAATATATTTGGACAAGATTTTTGGATGCCTGTGACGGCCGCAACTCCAAATCCCCAATCAAATTTAACGGGCAGGCTTGGGTTGCTGATGAAGGCCGTGGTTTGGACTATCGTGACTGGGGAGGTGGCTACTGGTTCCAAAATATCCGTCAGCCTTACTATGCCGCCATTCCCTCGGGAGATTTTGACTTCATGGAGCCCTTATACAAGATGTACAATGACGCTTTGCCATTGGCAAAAAAAACCACAGAGACTTACTTCAATCACTCTGGGGCCTTTTACCACGAAACAATTACAGTCTTTGGTACCTGCGTCGATGGTGAGTATGGCTATGATGCTTGCGCACAAACATACCCTCCCAATAATGGAGCCAGTGTTTGGATTCGATACCGTGTGTTATTGTAACCTTACACCTAGAACTTATATCCTACAGATTGGATTGGAGGGTTAGAGGTGTCGTGGATTTTGTTGGACCATTACTTGATGACTGGGGATGAAAAGATTCTTACGAAATATCTTCCGTTCGTTGAAGAAATTTTAACATTTTATGATGAACACTTCCCGGAGAATGATACCAATGGTTAATTCTACCAGAAAATGTAAAAAAAAATACTCATAATAGAAACCCAGGCAAAATGGTAATGTTTCCGTCACAGTCTTTGGAAACTTGGCAATGTGGTTCCATCCCTGTTGATTCTGATAAATGCGTTACCAATCCTACACCGGACATAGGGGGGCTGAAAGCAGTTCTTGCAGCATTACTTGCACTACCATCTTCACTAACAACTGAGGCACAGCGCGCAAGATGGGAAGCAATTCTAGACAGAGTCCCTGACATTCCCACCGGCACAAGGAGTCTGAGGACAGTTATTATGCCCGGGGCAGTTATCCCGCGGTCTTCATCAAATAGCGAAAATACCGAACTGTATACTGTATATCCATTTAGGGTGTATGCTTCGGGCAAGGTTTCCAAAGATTGGCTCAATGGAAATTAATATCCCCATAGGAAGAGGGTCTACAAGTGGCAATTAACACCTTTGACACCAGGCGATTCCCCTGCAATGACGGATGGTGCCAAGACGTAGTAGATGCAGCTTTTCTTGGCCTTACTTCAGAAGCCAAAAGGCTAGTTGTTCAACGTGCAAGACAAGAAACACCCACAGGTCTTAATGCCTTCGGAATTCATCAACTAATACCCATTAAGGCTATCGATTTGGCGGGTTTGCACAACATTACCAAGACTATCAACCATCCCTAGACCAATACACGACACTAAGAATCGCCCTTCACGCTATGATTCTCCAACCCCTTGATGATAATGATGGCTCTGTGCTACTCTTCCCATCCTGGCCCTCAGACTGGGATGTGGATGTGAAGTTAGTGGCACCCCGCAACACGATTGTGGAAGCCAAATGTGAAGGAGGTGTTCTCACTAAGTTTGTTGTCACACCAGAGAATAGGACCGCCTATGTGCACCCAGTCTCTTGTGTTTAAATGTGCCACTGTAATGCCATAACAAGAAACAAAAATGCTTATTTATTAGGAACTACAACAATTTAATTGGTGGAATAATTCCTCCTTATCTCTGGCTTTCTAGCAACAATTAGAAGCAAAATAGAACAAGCAACCTGTGGTATGTTAGGTGTTGTTAGTGATCAATACAATACCTCGGGAAGCCAATAGGTGAAAACCTCAAAGACATATTGGTTCATATATTCTCCTGTAATTGGCCTATAGGAAAGCATAGCGCACTGGGAAAGTGGTGAGAACGAACTGAGGTTATTTGAGCAAACCTGCAGTAAGAAACTTATAAGGCACACAGCCATCACAAATATCTGATATCAGTTAGAAAGACTAATAATATCTCAAAGGAAAAACCAGTAGGTAAACGGGTCTTTTTTTCACTAGAGGATGCACAAATTAGAAGGGAAACATTATCAAGGAGGCTACTCTTGAAGAATAGATCGTTTCTCTCAAGAATGTAAACCTTTCTCACAATAAGAGCGGCTGTGATGCAATATGCGATGGCACACATTAGACAGTACACCACAATTGTGATGATTGCCGTATCATAAATTATATTCCCTTGCAAATTCAGTGATGTCCAGTTTTGTGAGTCACTTACCATCAGCAAGGGCGTCAGGAACCATAATGAAGTACACTGTGGTAGCCAGAGTGTAAAAGTAGGGAATGGACATTATGAGCCAAAAAATAACATTAGACAGAGTAGAAACAAGTAATTTCCGGTTGGCTAGTTCGGCATTCATATGCTCAAGCCTAAAGGTGTTTTATTTTGAAATAGGGGTAATCAGCGTACATGTGCAAAAGCATCACTAGTAATGCTGTAAAAAATAGACAATGAGCGACTGTACCCAATAAATAACTAAGGCCATCTACAACAGCCTCATTGTCAAGATTAACATCCTCTTCGGGGAGCATTGAAATCATTCCATAAATGGATGTGCCTTCAGGACCAAGAGTTAAACAATCTCTGCATTTTACTAAAGTTTACAATTGTCATTAAATATAAAATACGTAAATTACGTGAAGGGATTTATGAATGCATACAAGCAAAGAATGAAAACAAAAGGGCATGAAACTGTACCAGCCTTGAGCCAAAAGCAAGTAGGGTTCTCTTCAATGAACATTTCGGTCTGGCTGGAATGGACACCACTGGCTGGAGAATCAAAGGGGCATCGAACTCACTGCTAGAAGATAGAACAGACGAGTTGGAACTGAATACTGATGAAGCACCGGTAGACCTACCACTACTCATCATAGAAGAAGATGTCCCAGAGGATGAAAATGCACTCGTAGCAGCAGGAGACGGAGAAGTAACATCGGAAGGAGGATTGCTGTTTGGGTTATCAGCCGGTACCCGAATGATGTTCTTTGCTGCATTTGCCACAAAGTCCTCCACAGATGATGCCAGATAGGACGATGATGATGATGAGGCTGATGCTGTAGCTGACAGGTCCTGCTGTGATGAATCAGAGCCAATGACAACAGCAGTGATAGGGTCATCGTCGGGGTTCACATTGACAGGCCCCTCAGCCACCCCATTCACACCACCACCTTTTGCCTTTTCTTTCTTCTCAGACATAGCCTTCCGTTTGGCTTTCCTATTCGCCTTGGCTTTTTTGGTCAGCCCCGATTTAGCCTGAGGCAAAGTAGATGTTTGAGGATTAGAGTGCGAGTGTGAATGGGAATGGGACTGAGACTGAGCCGGGGGGCTGTGGACTGCAGTTGCAATTGCGTAACCAGGTGGCGCGGTTGCAACTGAGGCGATTGGCGGCGCCTTATCGTTGTACATTACGAACTGCGGGGGCCTGCCCAAGGCCACGAGGTGCACGACGAGGCGCCATAGGCACACGACGGCCATGAGGGAGTAGAGCACCATGTTTACAATGTCAACCACCAGCCACGTGGGTATCCCATCGTCCACAGAGCTGCTGCTGTTGGTGTTGTTGTTGCTGCGGAGGATGCTACTGCTGATGCTTGTGGCCTCGTACATGAGAAGCGCCCACCCAAAGGGCAGCAAGGTTTCGTTGGACTTTTTGTTTTCGTTTTCTGATCTTTGATCGAAGAAAGAAAAATAACGCAAACCTTTTAAGGGTAGAATGTACTGTGAGAAAGGGGGATCCCACTTTCAAGTGACAGGCCTGCTTAAGGCTTGACCTCCTGTCCAAAAAGCAAGTGCAGAAATTGAAAACGGAAGGAATTTCGACCGTTGTGTTTGCCGCCTAGCCAGCACAAAAAAAAACCTACGTTGACAAAAAGTAAGGGAACCTTAAAACAGCTGAGGAAATGAGCGAGGCCTCCACGTCGACAGAAACTGTTAGTAGAGGGGAGCCCCGCAACACCATGAGAGACTACTGCACCACCGGGATTATGGGATTTGGCTTCCAAAATGATGTTGCAGTTACCATGTCACGAGGGTTTATGGATGACCCTTTTGTCGGTGCATTGATACCTGATACCAGTGTGAGAAGGCTATTCTTATGGTGCTTTTTCACATCCTACTTCCCGTCTTGGCTCACTGGGAGAAAGACTGTACAGCTTTTTTCCCTCGATTTTAAATTCGTAATGTATGTGCAGATGGTAAGAAGATGTTTTTCTAGAGAAATGCCTGCAATGGGTGATACCAAAGCAGCAACCATATGGTTCCTCACATCTTTTGGTACATTCTGATGCAGAACAGGGCGACTTCCCACTTCAACCTTTTTCAAGAGATATGGTCTTTGATAACAATGGCTTTTCTGGCATGGTGGAACATAGGTTAACCTTTTCTCCGGAATTAAAGTTCTAAGTGTACCACATACTGAATAGGAATGAAAGGGCTTCTAATTCTCCTGAGAGTCCTATCTTGCTTTTCCCGCGCTGGTGATTGTGAAGCCAGAATAATGGGAAAGGGTACCAAATACATGAAACTGATTGCCATTGCCGTCGACCCGTCAATGAGAAACGGGGGTTTGGGTTCCCTAGTTATCCAGCCGGAGCTGGACACTGCCGATTCCCAAAACTTACCCTGTTATCTGGTATTTCAATCCTACTTCCCCAATTCCTATCTCACTCAATACAAAATGAAGGAAAGTAGCAACCTAAAGAACCTTACGTTCTACAAAAGGGCTGGATTTGAGGTAGTGGAAACCATCACCGCATTTGGCGTACCAATCACTCTTATGAAAAGGCCAAAAGCTTCAGAAAGGGCAAAGAAGTCGCACTGAATTTTTTTTTGTTATTTATGTCAAAGTGATTTGTGGGGTTTCCCCTCACCAAAGTTGATTGGCGAAGTGCTGTGGGCCAAACTGGAATGGTTTGTCCAATCCCACGGTGGGTGTGCCTTTGGCCCATTTGCCCCAACCAATGACCTCCCCTGTATCAAGGAGCACCGTTGTGTGAGAGGCTCCGCAGGATACTGCAACGGCATGCCTCCCGTTCATGTGGCTTATTTTGAGTGGTTGGCTTGCTTTGGGGGACGAGCCACAGCCAAGCTGCCCACAATTGTTGCAGCCCCACGAAAGGAACTCTCCGGAGTCTAGTTGAAACATGAGTAAGTAGTTTGGAAGAATAGAGGGAGAGTACCGAGAACAGCAATTGTATGGCGTCCCCCACAACAAATGGTCACTACCTGTTTGCCGGTAAGGAACGGAACAGGCTGCGGGAATATGTTGTGCAGGGCTTTTTCTTTATCGGTGGTACTGGCATCCCAGATGGCCCCCCACAGGAAAACTTCACCAGATTCTGGGAAATAGTAGTTAATATGAGAAGTAGGATCGCAGTAGGAATTCACTCACCAAGTTGAGCAATGGTGTGCCAGCCTCCACAGGTAACATCTGTTACATGTTTTCCTTGGAGGGCTGCAACCAACTGGGGCACCGACTTCTTATATTTACTTCCAATGCCAAGTTGGCCTGTAGAATTGTCACCCCAACTATAGAGGTCTCCAGTGGCTACGATTGTTGAGAAAAAGCAGGAAAGAGGCAAAAAAATACAAGAGATGGCCACAGAAAAAAAGGCACCACATGAAATCGAGGAGAAATTTGTGGATGAGCATTGCACGATTTGAGGAAAGTTCATGTTAAGGGTGTTGGAGAGTCCAAGTTGTCCACATTTATTGTGCCCCCAGGAGTAAACATCCCCATTTCCTTTAAACAGGTTAGAGGGGCTAGGACTGCATCTAAGTACCCATCAAGGCAAGTGTGTGATACTTGCCACAAGATACTTCTGTTACATTGCACTCCAAGTGTGTGAAAGATACTGTGTGGGTCAGTTCTGGGAAGCTAAAAGGAAAGAGTTACCACTGACGGGTATATCTCGGTCACGAAAGTCTCCTACACCAAGTTGCCCATGTTGATTGCAGCCCCATGATAGGAGTCCACCTCCTTCTGTGATGAGGGTTAGTTCGATTTTTTTTTCTGTGGGGAGGACCTAGGAGGGCAATCGTATGTGACAAGCCACAAGCAATGCTTTTTACAGTCTTCCCCACCAGGAGAGAAGTTTCTTGGGGTGATGTCATATGTGTTGCTGTATTCCCCACTCCCAGTTGTTTATTGCTATTATTACCCCATGCAAGAATTCTGTGCCCTACGATGTGTTAGAAAAATAAAATAAGCTATGGGCCCACACCAGCTTGAACAAAATTATGTCTTGAAGTAGAACTACTCAAGTGAATTGTTGTTTGCCAAGGGCTTTCTCGTGAAGTGGTATTACCAGAAATCAGTGTTGGCGATTTTGGAGGTGGGGATGGAGGGGATGGAGCCTGGGTGATGAGTTGTATCGATTGGGAAGATGGAGATTGGTTATGATTACTTACAGGTGCCTGTGGTTTGGGTTTAGGAATGCTCTTTCTTTTTCGCTTAGTTTTTTTTGTGTGTGATGGTCGCGCAAGAGGAGGAGGTGAAGGTGTGGGTGTTGGGGGGGTTGGGGCCTCCAGAATACAGGAAGAGGAAACACTGACTCCTGTCTTTTAATGAGTTACAATGCTCATAGAGAGGAGTAATAAGAACTTTTACCTTGGCCATCAAAAGACGTTGGAGAATTGATATTTTGCGAGGGAGGTGGACTGGGCGAAATCTCTGGGTGCATAGCGTTAGGTTAAATCTCTGAGAAAAACAACCTTGGCACAAAGACTGGACATGTTCAATAAATTGGCAAAAGGGTAGTGAGTCATCCCCCAACGAATCACTTTGTCCAGCAAGACTTGCACAGTTATATTCGCGGAATAACTCCTCCAGCCTCTGAGACGGGGAAAGAAATCTGTACTTAGCTCTCACAGAAAAATAGTATTTTTTACCAAAAAGCGGTTGTGCCCACTGAGTACAGCACTCAAAGAACTCTTTGCAGTATCCACATTTGTAAGTTCTTGGGCCAATTCTTCGTAGACAGTAATTAGTGACTGACAAGAATCAACTTCTCTTCTAAGGTCGAGCACTGTTTACAAAGGGGTACATGAAACTGGGGAAATGATTGAGCCAAATTGCCTTCTTTGCTTTTCTTAGATTTTTGCTGGCTGAGAAATGTCTGCAGGGATGTGGTTAAGGTTCCCAGTTTTGCTCTTAAGGCTGCGTCATCCTAAGAAGGAGCTTACTTGATAGTTTCTAATGTCATAGACATACCTCCTTCATTTTGGCAACCATTTTAGAGACAGCAAGAGAGGAGGCTTGGAAATTATCATGATGTAACTGAGATGTGGTGGCAATATTTTTCAGCTTTTCAGTTGTGTTTGCAAGAATAGTATTCACTGGTGAAAGTTGATGTCTCTGAAAAATCAGTGTGACAAAGGTAGAGACTTTGTTTACCATGCCGGCATGATGAAGTACACAACTCATGCAAATGAGTTTGTTCTCACTTTCACAGAAATGAGTTGCCTTGATTGTTGGATGGAAAGAGCATTTACCTTTGTCTGTAAGGAAAAACGAAAAAAACTTTTATGAAGGAAGGAACCTGCATTAACAGGTGAAAGAGGGCTTTTTTGGTGAGAGCATAATATCTTGATTGAATGTACTTTCAACCAACAAGAGTCGCACAATACACACTCACAGACTGCACAAGCACACATTGCCGGTTTTTCGTCACTTGTGCCTTTGCATTCATCACACAGGAGCACACCCTATTGAATTGTGTTACCCCTTTTGAATTGTATGTAACACTGACCTGATGGGGAATGGCTAGTGAGTCTGTGGTGTTTAACTGGAGATTTTCTGGAATATGCGTTTTTGAGAAGCACTTTGCGCATGTGACTGTGGTTTCAGGTGATGTTGATGAGGTTGTTGATGTTGATAGTGAAGTGGGTCGTTGCAAAATGGAAAAAGCTGCACAGATGTCGAAACATGACTGGCAAACATTGTGTCCGCACTAATATTTCATTAAGGTTCCAATTAAAATAATTAGCATAAATGGAGCTACACATCCAAGCTAACTTGAGTTGACAAGGGATTGGAACAAAATGAACAGAGTGTACTGGAATCTTTTGAGACCTCAGAACACAGAAAATACAGAACATAGAGTACTTGTTGAAGGTGGGGAGGGTTCACAAATAGGGTTAACGACAGGGGAGATGCTCCGAACAACGTGGCTACGATTCCTCTTAGCGTTATGTATTTTGCTTGAATCTTTACTACACAGCTGTAAAGTGTGTTAGCCTTGTTTTTTTTTTTAATTGTTGCTTGTTAAGAAAGAAAGGGAAAAAGAAGCACTGGATCCTACATACCATTCCACATTCTTCACATTTCAATGTAGCTGGTCTCTTGGTACATATTTCGCACAAGTCATCGCGTGGTACATCCTTAGTTTCGGTGGTGGTCGCTTCGTTGCCCTTGTCTTCCTGCTTTTCTTTGCTTGCTTTGCTTGCCGTGTCTCTTTCTTCGCCCTTCATCAACCTGGACGGCCGCGCGAGTTCTTTGTTTCGTTGTGGCAATTAAAAATCGCGAATCAGATCCGACACCTCTTCGATTCCGATGAGTCCAGCGCTTCTTGGAGGTGTCGCGTGTTGCGGTTACAGGATTCGGTTGCTTCAGGGTTCAACTTGTACAAACCAGCCAGCAGGCCAAGACAGTGAATCCTACAGTTTCACTGGGCCAAATCGGACAGTTTATTCGTTCTCGGTGGACCTTCACGTAACGACTGTCGACGATGGGACGCGATTAACCCTGTCGCGAAACAGGAGGTGGAGAGTGTTCTTAGCGGAGAGGAATGGCTTCTAGGTGGTCTTGACGACCCCGGACAGAGAGGCGCAACGAAAGAGCGCCTGTACCTCAGTTTACTGAAGCGCATACCCCACCACAGCCGCGCCGGGAAGCTGCGGATGAAGCTCCTCAGAGCCGCCGTGACCGGCACCCACATGGAGGAGCTCCGCGCGGCCCTGGAGGACACCCCCATGGGCGACGAGGAGGAAATCTCGTGGGACTCGGAGGCCCACTCCTACAGCGTGGTCCACGTGTGCGCGGCGCTGGGCCGCGTGCAGGAGATGGGCGCGGTGCTGGAGGCCTGGGCGCAGAGGCGCAGGGGCGCCGCGGCGGACTGCGAGGCCGTGCGATGGCTGGTCGACGCGGCGGGGGCCATGCAGCGGACGCCCCTGATGGAGGCGGCGCTGGGGGGCCACGCGGCCGCCGCGGAGCGCCTCGCGGGCAGGTGGCGGGCCGACGCCGCGCCCCGCGGCCGCTACGGCTGCCACGAGGGCACGGCGCTGCACATGTGCGCGAGGCTGGGGCACCTGGCCTGCGGCGAGGTGGAGGGACCCGCCGAAGTCGAGGCACAAGTGCCTGCTTGAAGCTATCCGCAAAGGGGATGGATTATTGGCGAATGTGCTTCTATCTGTTGGCGCTGATCCGAATCTTGCCGGGAAGCTTCCTCGAACCCTGAAGGATGGACTGGAGCTTCCAAAGAGTGTATTGACTCCTATGGTCATTGCTGTTGTGACAGAACAACGGAATTTGGTGGAAGAAATGGCACGGTATGGCGGTGTCTTACCTCCTGAGTTCTGTCAAATATGGGGCAAAGGGGATCCTATATTTTCCCTCGAAACTTATCTGGATGGTTTTTCCCCACTTTTTTTGGGTTTTTTTTGTCCCCAAGAAAATTTTTCCCGCAGGAACCTGGAGAGAACATTACAATGCCAAGGAATACTATAACACTCGATTGCCTACCACACAGGAGCACCGGGAGCTGCAGTGTTCAATGTAATTTGCCAAGGATAGACTGGCCACCACTGAGATACCGTATTTCCTTTTTTCTCATTATATTTCTTCTCCCACAAAAATCGACCTCGTTAATGCGTTGGAGTATCTTGATGTTCGAAATCTTGGGAGAATACAGCAGACTTCAAGATTTTGGTAGCATGCACTTCTATCTGATACTTTTAACCCCAGAAAATCAGGTATCCTGGGCAGTATTATTCCTCGAGTGTTTAATGCTATGTTTTCTGGTCGCCCCGGGTCAGTGAACCTCTCTGTCTCAAATAGAATGTGTCGCACAGTATGCATGCCCTCACGGTCACGACTCTTTTGTCAAAAGGTTTCTGTTCCCTGAGAAAAAGCACTCTTCATCTCACTTGACTTTGCAGGGTTGTTTCAGAAGACAACTTCAGGCATGCAGGATGTTACTGTCTGGGATGTCAGAAGGCTGTGTCAGAAGCAATTTCGATATCTGATACTATCCTCGTGCTCGGGGCCAGTCTTTCAGAGATGGAAACAAGTAAGAAGGCTCCCTCGTTTGCAACACTGCCGCTTATAATTGTGAACAAAGAGCAAAGACGGCACAACCAATCACATGGGACACTGAACAGACGGGAAAGGTGCAATCTTGTTCCTGTCACTGTTTTCTCGGTTTGAAGATGAAGAGAGTTACAACTCTGAAGCAGTTCCTCTTCACCCCGCGGCCTGAGAAAGGATCTTCACGGAGGTTCATTTGTTTATTGAAAATTGTGTGCGGCCACGGTTCACCAAACCAATCTTGGAACTCCAGGCTATTATGATCCCTCTGGTGCCGCTTTCTTCACTTGTACCATTATCTCAAGATCACTGGTGACCAAAAACACTTTGCTGAAATTGGCTGGGCAAGCATGGGTGTGCATTATCAACCCTTTCTTTCATCATCCTGTTGTTTGTTGTATTTCTAACTCGGTGGGCAGGTTAGATGACCGCGGGGGAATTTGGAGTTGTATTGGCGTTCCCCAACAGGCCAGTTATTTGTGTCGTGGGAGATGGATGCTTTGCAATGAACGGCCTTGAGGTCTGAACCGACATACTATACAATCTGAAGGTACCACCTCCATTTTCCGTTCGAAAGTTTCCAAGTCTAACCACACAAATGGCACCTCATATTATCTGGGATAGTTGAGTGCAACGAGATTCCAGCCATGTGCTGATGGGATGACTGGCAATGACCGGACAGCCTGAACACTCTGTAGGGTGAAGGCACGACCAGACGAACCATCTGCTGTTGAAGCCAGGGGGACCCACAACCACCTGTTGGAATGCAACAAAGAATATCAGCCCACGTCTCTGGTCCCTGCCCACATTTTCATCTGATCGAAATTTTTTGCGTCTCTGGGAAATCCCTGAAAAAAAAGCGCCAGTATTTTGTAAACAACTTGAAAACTAAATAAAAAAAGAAAACAAAAAACCTACAGCAGCCGTTACGCGCGGCAGCAATAAACTGATGCGTTCGTTTTGACTCGCAGCAAGCCACGTTGTAATGACAGTAAGTTTGTGGTTATTAGCATGTTTTTTTTGTGAAATTAATGTACAGCCAACTCTAATTCCATAAATAAACCAGCCACTGTTCCTCTCCTATTCTCCATCCAGTCAACAACAATCTCACCACCACACCACCCCAGAGTTTGCTGTTGGTTTAACTGACGCACCTGTGGGTGCTAGAGTTGGACGTGGTTGGTGCAACTGACCCCCACTCATCAATCACACACTCCAACACTACGCTACAGTAAACCCTTCCTTAACCCTGAGATATTACATCATTTCATTGACCCACAAAACAAGGTGTGTGGTGCTTCCCAATTAATTAACCCCTCAATTTCGCACAAGGTACCCTTTGGATTTGGATTGGATATATTGTGTGTGGATTGGAGATTCTATTTTGTGCAAAAGAAAACCACTTCCCAGTGCACTAGTTATAAAGCAGACTGAAAATTCACCAAATCTAAAGATCTAAATAAGCCCAACACAATAGAAATCTAGAAAGCAGGAGTGATTGGAGAAGCCAAACTTAATCTATCGTCTCCGCATTAACCTTCAATGTATTCTCTCAGCGTTTACCTTAGACAAGTCACTTCTCCAAATTGACTGAACTGTAGATGATGCCGGCATAATATATCGAGCATATCATTTCCAATAAAAGATGGCGTGATTTACATGGAAGCGTTAGTACATCGTATCCACTGGGCTCCTTGTTCTTACTTGGCACGGTTTTTAAACTACTATGCTTTATCACTAATTAAACCCCAACAAAACCACGAAAAAACAGGCTTCATGGTGTTCAACTAACACAACGACTTGCCTACTTTTATTTGACTGAAATCAGGGTTCCAGAACTTGAAACGGATACATGAACTGCCAACCGGGGGTCCTGCACTAAATCATCAATCACCTCCCATAATCCACTCTCCCACCCCGCACTCGATCACCTTTGTAATGGCGCCAACAGCACTCCCCTGCGTGTTGTTATGTCAAATAATCACGATGTGTTCTATTCACGATGTGAACCAAGATCTTTACATACTTCCCCTGCGTGTTGTTCTGTCAAATAAAAAGTTCTAGGTTCAAAGAACAAAAAAAAAAAATCAAACACAACACCGAGCCGAGTAAGCACTACGTCACAAACAATGCTAATATCGTCTTGTCCAACAAGATTGTCGTCTGCTCCAATCCAACACACATCTGTGGTTGTCTTCCTCCTTTTTTTTTTGGCGCCTGTTTTTCCCAGACTTATTCATAAAAAAAGATACAACAAAAAAGAAACAAC
Source organism: Pelomyxa schiedti (assembly GCA_020536535.1). Lineage (NCBI taxonomy): Eukaryota > Evosea > Pelobiontida > Pelomyxidae > Pelomyxa > Pelomyxa schiedti. Next base: position 139,724 of record JAHLWZ010000187.1, on the reverse strand, counting down.
AAAAAAGAAACATCTCAACAAATAACATGCCGTGGTGTGTCGTACATTGCGCTGTTGTGGAGTGGGAGGTGGCTCTCTGAGTTCAGTTAAGTTTGGTGGTGGCTACGGTGCTGCAGCTGGAGGGGAGCTCTTTGCTGAGTTATAGACTTCTTCAAGCGGTCGTGGACATGTTTCTATTTGCCGGGGATTTTTTTTTTGTACTGAGGGTCAACACGACGTTTCCGTACTCCGAGGCTGTAAAAACAGTGAAGCAAAAAGGCTTTTTTTTCTTTCGAAAAGGGTGGTGGGGGCTGTAAACAGAGCGGAAAGGTGCTGGGAAGTTTAAGTTCGGGATTTTAACTGGAAGAGGATGTGGTAGTGGTTGTTGTGGGTGCGGACGCGACTGCGTTCGCGGCAGCGATAGTGGTGAACGTTGCTGTCTCTGGGACTTGGTACAGTATAACCATGGGCTGTGGTAACGTTTAGTTTTGTGGGGTTCGAGGTTTGGCAGAGTTGTGTAGGGGTTGTTTTTTTTTAGTTTGACAAGGTAGGTGAAGTTGCAGCCATACCTTGCTAAGATCCTTCATCAAAACATATTTGCCGGGAGGCTGTGCAAGGCACATGTCGATGACCTTGCGGAGAATAGCCCACATGTTCTTGGGACCAATGTTCATTTGGGATGCAAAGTGTGTGGCTTTATTCATCTGTGTGCTTATGATCGAATGCACTAACGGCACGCTTGATGTGCGCGACACGAAGCTGGAAAAGATGTTAGAAGCCAAAAATCGGTGAAGGACTTCATTTTACCCGAGATTGAGTTCGGGGGCACCAGCAAGAAGTGCTTGTGCAGTGAATCTCGCCAGCCTAAATGAATTGTTCCTAAGTTCAGTAGCGAGTACCACACCTCGCTGTGCGGATTCTAGTTTCTTCCTTTTGCAGGGTGAGGTTTTTCTCCAGTAAATAAAAAAACGGAACTACCTCCACTCTGTGACCTTAGGTTCGGTCTCCAGTAAAATTGTGGACAGGCAGTATCCATCTGTTCCTTTAGCCCGGTCCACAGTTGAGTGGACCTGGCACCTAGCGATGAGCTGTATATTTTCATCAAGATTCCACTGTCTGTAGCGATATGTGACGGGAATTTGCTCGGCCCCTTGCTGTGCTGGGAATGGGTTTGGACGAGGGTGTTGAACTTGATCTGCCTAATGAGGTGTAAAAGACTAAAAGCAAAAAAAGGTTTGCTCGCACTCTGTTAAGAACTTGCTGAGAATACATATGATTAACATATGTCGCCTCACGTGCAAGTGATAATTGCTTCCCACTTTCCCTATCCTCTGGGGAAACGTACTCTGAGGAAGTTTCATTCACAGTAACCAGATCTAAGATGGCTGTAAGGTTTTTTTGTTGAAGAAAAGGTAAGGAAACCAAGAATTGAGTCTGGTCTCTTATCGAAGTAAAGATTATTTCCAACGCGTGTAACAATAATATCCCAGGGGTAAGCTGATCTTGGACAACACATAATCATACCGAGAATTGCGTCAGTTGCAAAGACATTGCCCTTCTCATGGAGCTCCTTGAGAACTGGATCCTCGGATGTGGTGACCTGTTAACATGAGACAAAGATAAACGCAAATTCGGATACCGAAGAGAAGCCTCCTTCAAATCGATCCAAGTTCTGTTCATTGGCTGGTGAGACACCAGAATACTTTCTGTTGAACGCACATAGATGACCACAGGTCAACCTTGTTTTTGTTAGTGAAACAAAGGGTAGGAGTAAACTCACAAATCCTGCACAGGGGGAACATCTGCCTGCATTTTTCCAAGCATGTTGAACTCTACTTGCTCCTTTGGCACCCATGTGGACTGAACTTCGAGAGCAGATTCCCTGGAAACTAATAAGAAAAGTAATGATTAATAGTCTATACTTGATTTGCTTTGCGTTTCTGTCATATCCAAACCTGAACCCAGTTTTGCGATACGGAGATGGAGGCCCACGGAATCCACCGCGACGAGGAGGACCTGGAAGTTGCTTTAATGAGGAAGTACCAAGTTTTGCTAGTCACCTTGTTGGTAGCCACCACGTGTAGGTGTAAATCTCCCCCTACCCTGCTGCTGTGGTGTTGTTGTCCTTCTGTTGTTGTATTGTTGAAATCTGCCACTGGTGGCGGCACTAGTTCTTGTTGGAGTTTCCACGAGCCGGAATTCATTATCCTCTACTTGCTTGAAGAAGAGGGAATTTTGTGTAGATGGTGGTGCTGTGCCTGAGGGAACGCCTCTCTCCTGCTGGAACCTTCCTGTCAACGTTCAAAACATTAGCATTAGTTCCTCAACCTAGAGCGTAACACAACAACGTGCAACGGCACTCCAAAAAAGGGGGGAATGAGTGCCTTGATATCTATTGGTAGAACCCCAGTCGGCTGATCTTCCCAGCCTGTCTCCCTGGTTCAGGGGTGAAAATGTAGCCACCGCTCCCAAAGAGCTCTGTGCCTCCCTGCCCAAAACGGGTCCCCACCCACTTGGATTCACAGCAAATGGCGGAAGCACAAACTTGCGCTTCGAAGTCGCGGCGGCCGGCGTCGCTCCCTCCTCGCTCTCTTCGCTCGCTACTTCGCTCTCGGCGGTCGGTGTCTCCGTAGAAACGGGTGTCGACGCCGAGGCGGCCGTAGATTGTGGGACAACAGCCGCCGAGGAAGTAGTAGTAGAAGAAGAAGGATCTGGACCTTGTTGTTGTTGTGTCGTCTGTTGCGGGATCGCTGTGGCAGACGCGGCGACTACGGGCGTAGATTCGGGTGCTGTTTCCTTTGTATCAGTTGTTGTCTGGATCTCATTGCCGGGTTTCGCGTCGGCCGCCGCTGTCGCTGTCGATGTCGCCGTAGCACCGTCCATGATCATGAAGTTGAAATGACGTGAAAGAAAAAAAAAGGGGGAAAAAAAAGGAGACGAAGCAGGCAAAATAATTTCTTTTCTAAGCCTCAATTAAACTGTGAATCTGTATTGTTTTTGGCCAATGGAACACGCGTGGGACATGTGGTGCATGGACAGGGTCAGAGTATCTCGCCTTCGTATTCCGGATGGCTTGGTCACAGGAAAACTGGACTCACGTCCAACTTTTCCCCGCGGCAGTAGGGACAAAACGTGACTTTCTCTGCGCAAGTGACGCACACAACGTGGCCACACACGCCACTGGGTGTGACGAATGTGCAGAATTCGCTGGAATTGGCTTGGCATAATTTACATTGCGGCTGGTGTTGGGGTGTTATGTTAGTTGGAGTGTCATAGGGGGAGGGAGGGATGCGGAAGCAAAGAGAAGAGAAAAGAATCTTACATGTGTGGTTGTGGAATCGTCGATGGGCTCCTTCTTTGCTTGTTTGAAGGCTATTTTCTAGTGGAAAAAGAGTGAGTATGCTAAGTTAGCGGCGGTTTTCATCCATCATAGCGGAATGTTACCCCAAGCTTTTTGGAAAGTTTATTTGCTTCCTCTTCTGCTTCTATCCTCTTCATTCGTTCGAGAAGAAAGAGGAACCCTATATCCTGTGGGAGTATTAAGACGAAAGACTAAAATAGAAAAGACACACATCTGAAAGTTCTAAATCAGTATCTGGGGTCGGGCTCTGTCTCCGACAGTTGTAGTCTCTTTTCGCAGCATCAAAAGCTTTCCACAATTTCTTAGAATTCTCCTAAATGAGGGATGAGCTGCTACTTGAAGAAATGTGACAACCTCGCCAGAGTTTTCAAGGTATATAGACATAAATTCCTCAACTTGTGCCTTTTCTATTTGAATCTCGAAGTGTTAGTATAAGCTTAAACAAAGTTTATACCTGGGCATAATATTGGTCAGACAAAGTGAAAAAATCCTTATGATGCATATCTACGCTTGGAATGTCAGCTATACTGAACAACATCATCTTCTGTACATCAACGAGCCAATTTGGATAAATTTCATAGCTAATATGATTTAGAAGGCATATGCTTACTGAACGAACCTCGTGGCATCAAGTGTTATCTTTCCTTTCTTTTTATTGAAGGAGGCTTGAAATTCGTTCCATATTTGTTGTTCCTACAGGAAATCAAACGAGATACGCATTTTTTGCGTGTTGCATACAGTTCCTACGTGCAGAAAACCCTTGAAAGCGGAAAGATGCACGAGTGCCTTCGGCAGATTCGAAATCAAGACCAATGGCCAGATCACATTCACGAATGTGTATATTCCCAGTGCCATTAATACTCCTCCCCAGAAAACATTTTTGGTAGAGGATCCAGTTACTTGAAGTGTTCGTGATAAAGAGTTAACTGGATTAGAGAATTCCGTCAAATCCGCTGCGTAACTGTCAGTATTAAAGAAATGTAGGGAGAAAAATACCTGTAAGGAAACCAGATACTGTAACACGATGTGATTCAAGTTGCTGACACGTGGTATGCCACATCGTTAAAAACAGAATGTCTTTGGTTTGGGTAAGCAAGTCCATTCCGCACACAACTCGCCCATAATCGAGATCAGACGATGTTAGAGACAGTTTTCTTTACGTGTTGATGGGAAAAACATTAAGGGAAAGCATTACCCGAGCACAAGTTCGAACCACTCATCAGGGTAAAGTAATGAGTAAAACTAATGGGAGAAATTACAAGTCGAATGAAACTTTATTTAATACCTGCTCTGATTCTTCACTCCGTTGGATAATTTCTTCGTGTGATACAGTTATTGTCGGTCTCTTAAGGAACCTGCAAATTTTCTCATTGAACGTCAACTGGGATTGTTGATGGAACCTCAAAGAAGCGCTCAAAGCAAATTGTGTGAGAATCAACCAAGGAATTGCCCAGGAGAGCCTAGTATTCCTGTTAGAATTCTCAATCAGAAAGGAACTAACGTGTGGCCTATGTCAGTGTTCAAGTGAGACCTCCTGGCAAAAGATTTTATCAAGTGAGGCAATGTCTGGAATTTCCGTTGTGCCTTGACTGCGGTCCACACTAAGTATGTACATATGCACGCTTGCACCGCGAGCGACAATGCGTGCCATTTTGCAACCTCAGTAGTACCTTGTCCTTCCACTAGGGAGAAATTCCATTAAATAAAAACTCATAATGTCACTGGAGGCGAATCCATGAAAGCGCGTAGAGCATTACGAATGACAAATGACAGTTTTGGTGTGCACTGGGAATTACGTGATTTCCATGTGTCTAGAAAACACTGTTGATCAAAGCACGAAGCAATGCCGTTACGTGACCTTATCAGCACTCTCAATTCCTTCGTTGTGAATACTGCAACAAACACCAACAACGCGTGCACGAGTCATACATAGAGATGATGAGATCGATTTATAAAAACTAAAATAATGAAAAGATCCCACGCCCGTGGCCCAGAGCCGCGACCGAATAATTAAATAATAAATATAAAAAAAAACCTACTCACAAGAGTAATCTGGAAAAGAAGGTGGCGGGGGCCAAAACGTCAACACTAAACATGCACTCGCCAATGACACCAATTTGACAGCACTCTCCGGCCTCATTGTCGTTTCAAGGGGTGATCAACCAGCGCTTTTCGAAATTACAGAGTTTCAATTTGGTGGATTCGCCTTTGACCCATAACTCCCTCTGGCCACCAATCTCTCAGATCTGGAGTCTCCTGTGATGTGGGCAGGGTCTTGAGAGGCTAATCTTCCCGCAATGACTTCATGTCTTGACGGATTATTCCGCCCCCAAGAGGAAGACGCGGTACGAGAATCCCGGCTGAGGGTTGTTCTACCCCGCTGGAACGATCTAGTACTGCCAAATTTTTTTCCTCCTTCGTCGATTGAAAGGGGAAAAAAAAAAGGATGTTGGGTAATGTGTCATCCCGAAAAAAAACCTTGTGTGGAATGCATCATTTTAAAAAAATAATCCCGCTTTGGAGACACGCCAAGAGAGAGGGGAGACCCCAGAACATTGGCTGTGCAACAAACACCGCATATACGTGGATCTCACTCTTTCTACCTGGGGAGCAGTAAGATCTGGGGTGCGTTTGTGGGTGTTGGTCAAGTCTGGGGATTACGGCAGCAACATAAGTCTATGTGCTCTTCAACTTCGACTTCTCAGCAACGCAGCAGTCTCGGGGAACGTGCTATGGCCCGTGGTAATTATCGGGATGCAATTACACACTTTGATGCTGCAATTGCATTGGACCCGGCCAGGGGCTCGTTGTATCTCAACAGAGGATTGTCACGAGCAGCCTTGGGTGAATATGACGCTTCAATTTCCGATTTAATCGTGGCAACTGGTTTGTCAATATTTAGTTTGCTGTTATTTTTTATTTAGTACTAAATGTGTGAAGAGCACTGTCCCCTCCTCTATCGAGCATGGATTTCCTTAGCCAAAATTAGTATTCTGTTGGAAAATTATCCTTTAGCACTGAAATCTGCAACATGTACGTTATGAAGTGTTCTGTCATTTATTTAAGTAATGAATTCAAAAAAAATGAACACAAAAATAGCTGCAATTACAGTGGACTCTTCGTCATCAACGGGATATACCTTGAAGGCCTATGCCCTATATCACCTATGTCTGCACTCCCCCTCTCTATCTGAGGCATCAAAGGCTCTTCAAGTGTCATCTGTCCCCTCAATTCCTGCTTTGAATATTCGAGCTTTGAGGTTGGTTAGACTAGTGATATGAATTGCTTATATTACCAGTTATGCAGCAATGGGTGACTATAAAACATCTCTCCGGGACCTCAATACAGCGAGGGCTCATTTACAAGATAAAGGAATTTCTGACAGTGATAACGAAATCATTACATTGTGGAATTTGGCAGAAGTTACTTTTTTGAATGGTGACCTGAAAGGTGCCTTACTTGAGGCAACTCAGCTTCTCAACCTTAGGCCGAATTTCAAAGGTAGATTCCTTTGTTATAGTTAGCTTGTTGTCCCTTTACTTTTTTCGTTACTGACAAGACTTAGGAGGATTCCTTGTCCGAGGGAAAGCTCTCTATGGATGCGGAAAGAAGACTAGTGCACTAGAAGATCTACAGAATGGCTTGGCGCAACCGAACAGTGTATCGAGCCTTTATTTCAATGCGAAGTGCCTCAACAGTTCCTTGCATGCGCACTCTGCACTTATTTTGATGTGTGAGAGTGCCGGAATTAGTTGCAGTAGTCTCACAAGCCGTAATCAGGGGCCGCCACTGCAGCAAAATCCACAAGACACTGCGAGTCAGAAGAACTGCCGTTTACCACAGGCGTGCAATTATGCCTTGGAACATGCCAATGCCTCACTCAAGCTCCTCAAAGAATTGAGCCTGAAAGTTCAAAGAAGGCAGCGGGTTATGAGAATTGCATCCGCCGTACAAGTAGTAGTGAGTGGCGGGGACTTGCGAAGTGCTCTGAGGTTCTTTGATCCCGGTTACAGCTTTACTGCTACTGCAGAGAGCGGAGCGGAAACAGCCGTTAAATGGGAGTCAGCAGCTTGCACTGTAATGGATCACGCTACAGAAGAGAAAGACCCTCTCATTCTAACGTGGCAAGAGTTGTTCCTCCGTGGAAAGATTAAGTTGATGATTGGAGATATGGACTCTGCTAAGGGTGATATCTTACGGTGCCTTGAGATGTGTCCAAGTTTCGTTCCAGCCCAAGAGGTTGTACTACAAAATGCCCATTCCTGGATTTTGGCCCCCGACCAACCTACTGGGAGCCAAAGATTGATTGAGCCAACTGAACTGCCGGATTACAACCTCAATACAGTAACACCGAATTCAAATAAGGATACTCATACAGAGGGTTCAGTAAGGGATAATCCACTATCATCTTCGTGCTGTATCTGCCACTGTCACACCTGCAGTTGCAATGCACGCAGCATAACAACCACATCTCCAAATCACTTCGGCAAATCCCTTTCGCAATCGGTTGTCTCCCTTCCAAAGATTCACTTCCACTCACCCCTCTCCCACATACGGCTCCAAAATATCACACGGCAACCGCTTCACGAAGCCAATCCGACTCCACCAACCCCGCAGCAGCACAAAGTCGCCATCGCAACAACCGCCACAAACGTCAACACAGACATTAGCCACAGTGCTGCTGTAAACAAACTCGAGTCCGGCTCAGTTGTTCCCCTCACCGAGAGTATCCTGGCCGAATGCGGGTGCCCCGCGGAACCCACACAAGCAACAGCCCCACCAACACTAACGACCACACAGGCGCCAGTCACTCCTTCGTCGCCCTGGCGTTGTTCCATTCAGTGACGACTGTGCCGTATCATCAAACAAAACAACAAAAAAAAAACCGGGAATCAATCAAGAAAGTCCCAAAGGGGAAACAGAACGTCGTTTGAAAGAAGAAGAGAAGGAAAAAGGGACAAACTGGACGGTGTGAAGGCGTTGTTGTCGCGGGCGCAAAACGCCCTGGATGGCACCGACGAAGCCCCAGGGGACGTGGGGTCGCAGCGCAACGCCCTGTTGTTGTACGAGGAGGAGGAGGCAGCCGCCTCCGTAGACGACGACTACGAGTACCCGGTAGGAGGGCGAGGGGGCGCGTACAGCCCGCCGCCGCCCTCGCTGTCTCCGGAGCGAGGCGGGGCCGCGGCGGTCGGCGAAGCTGAAGCGGCGGCTGCGCCGGGGGTTCGCGGAAGGAGCGAGGGCTCCGGGGGCGGCGGCGCGGCTGCTGCGCCCGCGGACACGACGGCGGCCGGGGCGCGGAGGGGGAGGTGGGGGAGCAAGGCGCAGCTGGTGCTCACGGTGGTTGGGAATGTGGTGGGGCTGGGCAATGTGTGGAGGTTTCCTTATGTGTATGCCACTATTTATGGGTCTTGTTCCTCTTGGCCACTTTTGTGTTTTTTGTATCCTCTTTTTCTTTTGTTTTCTTGCCCTTTGTCTAGAACAGTTTGTTAGCATCACTGTGTATTGTGGGGGTTTTTATTTGCTTTTTTTTTTTTTCCCCTAGTCTATGAGATTAAGGGGTTTCTTTGTTCAGGTGCTATAAAAATGGAGGTGGAGCTTTTGTGATTGTATATTTACTGATGATGTTTCTACTCGGGTTTCCAGTGTTTGTACTGGAGTTGGCACTTGGACAAAGATTCCAGTCTGGAATGGGGAAATTGTTTGGGCGAATGCATCCACGCTTTTCTGGATTGGTGCGTTTGGCCTGGAAACCGGGTTTCATTCCAACTCTGGAGGATTTCACACATTCTGGTAGGGTATTACAGCAGTTATTGGCAGTACCTTTGTGGCACTATATTATATTGTTATATGTGGCTGGTCCCTATTTTTCTTTGGCAGTTCTTTCCAAGATCCCCTTCCCTGGCAAAACAGAGCAAATGAGTTTTTCTACGAAGATGCTCTGAACCTTAGCCAAGATATTAGCCATGTATACATGCCCTAGTGCATAGTTTACCTAAGCGAGCATAAAGGTTGGCTCAACTGTCTGGGCTATGTGGGGCTGCCTGTTTGCAGCCTGGGTTCTTACCTACCTTTGTATATTTAAGGTTTGTATAGCCTTGAGGCAACATCTTTAGTACTGATTTAAGAAAACACTCAACCAGGGAATCAAGTCCTCAGGCAAAATTGTATTTGTAACAGCAACGGGGCCGTATTTAGTCTTAATAGCCTTACTTATCAGAAGCCTAATGTTGGACGGTGCTTCAACTGTATGCCTTGGCTGTATTTTAATAATCTAATTCAAGGAAACCTTAGGGTCTGAAGTATTACCTAATCCCCACATGGAGTAAAATACTTTCTGCAGAGACTTGGAGAGCAGCAACAATTCAAGTGTGCTATAGCATGGGTTGACAATTTTTGCTTCTTTTCTTTTTTCCTTCACCTTACACAAATCAAGGCATTGGGTATGGGAGTTTGAGTTCCCATGCTTCTTTCAATCCACCTGAGACCAATTACCTGCGGGTTGCTGGTTTTGTCAGTGTTGCAGATTTTATTACCAGCTTCATTTCTGGCTTAGTGGTCTTTTCTGGTCTTGGACACATATCCGAATTGTACAGAGTTCCCATGGATCAAGTTGCTGTGCCAGGCACTTCTTTCACTCTAAATAACCTTATCTTACGTTTTTCCCTCCCGAACTTAGCAACTTATCTGTAGGTGTGTCTCTTGCGTTTGTAACGTACCCTCAAGTTCTATGTGCATTCCCGGCAGAACAATTCTTCTCAGTTTGTTTCTTCATTATGCTCCTTCTTCTGGGTACAAACACTTTTCCCTGTAATTCTCGTCTCTAAGGAACTGTTGAAGGAATTGACAGTGAGTTCAGTACTGTTGAGGTCTTTATTGGCCATTTTACGCTTTTTTTGATTCACAGCCCATTGTAGGTCCTGGTGACAGCCATCAAAGAAACGGATATCAAGAAGAAATTTAAATATGCGAGGCATTGGCTTGTAACTCTTACAATCTGTATTATACTGTGGCTTCTTGGCTGGCTGTTTGTCACACAGGCAGGGATGTATTTTGTGAGCTGGTTCGACTCGTACATGACCATCTTCATCCTTCCCTGTGTGTGCCTGGGGGAGCTGCTTGTGGTGACCTGGTATTACAGCGGCACCAAGCTCTGCACCGAAACTTTCCCTCTCTTCTCCTCCGAATCCTCGGCGTTATGGGTGAAGCTTTTACCTTTCCTGTGGGCAGTTGTGGCTCCATTGATGATTCTGTATGGCATTAACCCCCTAAAAACATCCTTCCTTCATAATGGCTAATTCAAACAAAGGTATACTCTCGCTGTCACAATTGTATCATTGGTCAAGGGTGAACTCAACAGCACTTCATGCATCACATCAGTTGACACTTTCCTGAGTGACTTCAGCACCGCCGGTTCAGATTTTTCGTGCAGTGACTGGTGGGTGGAACCATTTGGAATCCTGATTGGAATTGGACCTCTTGTATTGATCCCGGTGGTTGCGGTTTTAAATTGGAACAAGAAGCCACCCTCACATGCTGATTATGTTGCCTATCAGGCGTACTTGGAAATGAACACCACATCAAAAAGAAACTCCACCACAATTCAAGGTGAAGGAGGTGGAGGAAGTGTTTGACAAAAAGAGAGATGTTATTACATTCAACTGTTTTTCCTTTCCCTTGTCCACCAAGATTGTGGCAAGGGATTAAATAGCATAAGTTACATGCCAGGCCCTTGATGGCTTAGGCTTGGTCAGGATACTGATGTGGCAGTGGTGCTGGTTGTTGTGGTAACAGCGCCATTTGTGGGTGTAGTAGTTTTAACTGGAAAAGGCCATGGATGCATAGCAAGCTCTTCCTCAGAAAGCGGGTCACCAAATATCCACTCGAAGTGTTTCAGAGAGATGTCTATTTCCCCTGGTAGCTTGAAATCCGAGCCAAAGATCTCTTTCATCACAGTGCCAAACGTCAGGTTTTGGAAGTCTATGACAACACTTGTACGGGACCTGTGGTGGCTCACATTGGCTTTGGCTTTGATTTCTTTTTCGCCTTTGTACAAGACGGTAAGGTCGAATCTAAGTGAACACGCAAGAAGGGAGGCCAGCGCTGTTTGAGGGGTCACTTCTGTGGAGGGTGTTGAGGGAGGTGGGTCGGAATCAGATTTTCTTGTCTCCTGGAGTAAAAGGAAACAGCTGTACTTGCGAAGCTCAAATTTCTGCAGTAGCTTCATGACATAGTCTGGTGCATTAGCAAGGGAGTGAAAAGTTTGCACAATCGTGCAAATAGTGGTAACGTCTCGGTAATCGTCAGGTTTTACTAAAGCTAAGAACAGGTTCTTCTGATTAAGGCCGTCATGACCGTATCTGGAAGCAACCGATAGAGGAAGACCCAGAAAAGTAATATGCGACACTTCCACAATGAGCTCGGCGATATCGAGTGTTGAAGCCCCTCCAACTCCAAAAGTAGTCTCGAGGGTAAAGCAAGTAGTAGGTTCCAATTTCAGGATTGCGTTGCGTGTGACCTTACGCAGAATTTCAGCGGCACTCGGCATATTAAGTGTGTTGCCGATGAAATCTTCGATAGAGCCCATGCGAATGGAAATGTATGCCGTAAATAAATATTTGGATCTCGATATAACAGCAGCCGTGTCAGATGGGGGATTGCCAGAGCCTACCTCAATCTTCTCAATGTACAGCCAGTTTCCGGCAGTGACTTTAAAAGCGTTGAGGTGCCACTCGAAATCCAGATTCTTGGAACTGGTAGAGTTGAGCGAAAACTCGACATCGAGCGAGACTACTATATCTACAATGGTAGCGGCTATTCTATTCAAAAAGCTGAGGCTCTCTGGTAGCTTTTCACTCAATGCATGCACAAAATTGCCCAGCTGCAGATCAGTGCAAACCAGCCGCAAATGAGTCGAGCGGCTGACATCTGAAGATGTGGAGGAGGAAACCATATCTGTGTATGCCTCAACATATACAGCTGGCTTTCCAGGTGGAGGTGAGTCCTCAATTAGAGCCTCTCCAGGTGATGGTTGTTTCACGTCTGGGGTTACTTCGGAGCGTTCCACAAAAAGAGAGAGTAGTGATATCTTCACACCCCAGGCATCAGAACCATCTGCACCTTTTTGCTTCTCCACAGTGAGATCCACTAATTTACCCTTGAATCCAAGATACTCGAACAGTTTCCCAAGCAACTCGCACTGGAAACTCACGCGGGAGGGTGCAGTCTCCCAACCTGGCGTGGGCTCTACTTTCGGCGGCGGCACAGAGTCTGCCTGGAGAGGAGTTCTCCTCACTCTATCCTTGGGCTTAGTTGTACTTAAGGCGAGGTTGCTCTCTGCAGCGGCGCTAGTTGTGGTGTTGGACACAGAAGTGGCTGCACGAAAAGTTAAATCCAAAGCTTGAGTTGAGAGTTAAGAGAAGGGGGCATTCACCCATACGCAGGGCTCGGTTTTTTTTTTTTTTGTTGCTTTCTTGCAAGTTGGTTTTCAGGCATCTTGATTCTGCAATTCGACGGAACTTGAGCGTTAACAGCCGTTCAAACAAGAAAGAAACGTCGTTTGAACGGCTGTTAACGCTCGAGTTCCGCACACCCCTGCCCGGTTTTGGTGGCGAACCTGATTCAAAAAGGTGCCCAGATAGAAAAACTTGCAACTGTTCTACCCACACTATTTTTTCTTTTTTGTGGCAAAGATCATGAACTCATAGGTTCATGAAGTAACCCTTTTCTCTCACTTCCCATCGGACTTGATCAAAGGTCTGCTGGAGGCACCCTTTGCCACCAACTGTAACCACTTCTGCGCACCTTTTGCAAACCACGTGTGTGCACTTGGTTGTCTTCCACTGTGGCTCTGGTGCTCTGCAATGAGAACATGCGCGAAGGCACGGTTTTGTGACTGTGGGCCCGCCGTTGGCTGTTTTGTCAGTCTCTCCACAAGTTTTGCATCGCAGGGCCTCCACCTTGGGGCATGTCGCTTTCTGGTCTGAAAAGTCCTGATTGCAGAGGCTGCAATGCTTTTTCGTCGAAGTAGTGGAAGCCTTACCAAATAGCAACGATCTGAACCAGGAAAAAAGTCCACTCTCCTTTTGCTCCCTATGAGGGCCAGATAGTGGTCTCATGATGTGTTCCTGCTGCAGTGGTTCATGTCGTTGAAAATCCAGTTCCGAGTGGGCCATGACCAGGCGTTTTTCACAAGTTTTGGCTCGGTGGTAATTCCATGATGCAGTCTTTACTATCTGATGGCAGTCGCCACATTCTTTTTCAATTTCATTAGCAAAGACGCAACCCCTTTCGTGCAGAGCGTAGTTTTTCTTGGGAATCAAACCCTTACATCCGGGGCAAGGGATAGTGTAATAGTCACATTCGTGCTCCATGTGGTGAGTCAGGTCCCTTCTCAATACCATTGCTTTGCATGCTGGATACTTGGGGCAAGGCAATTTACAGGATTTGCAGAGGTCACCCCCTATGTCAGGGATCAAGTGCTTCTCGAGTTTGCAAAGTGGTACTTCCTTGCGGCATGCATTTGTTTCTATTTCATCCGCAGCACCAAGGGGGCACCTCCAACTGCAGTTTGAGCACTTGGTGGCATAATGAGTTCCATTCAGCAGCTCGCCTGTGGTACAGCACTGCGAGCACAACCCACATTTCACAGTGAAAAGGGATCCGTTACACTTCTTCAGCATGTGCCTGGGGTACTTTTCTGTATTGAAGTGCTTCCCGCACAAGTGACACTGTAAGCTAGATTTAGGACAAGAGCAAAGATGGTGAGCCTCTAACGAACGAAACGGCACTCGGGCACCACAATCCTGACAGGTGACTAGGAAGTTTTTTCCCCCACAACTGTATAGCCAGTGCTCAGGCATTTCAACGACAGGGACTCTGACCGAGCAGAAATCGCACTCGATTGGCCGGCGGGCCTCAGTACAATCAAGAATATGTTGGGACAAATCACTGGTCGGGCAATGACAAAATATGCACTCCTGGATTCCATTGAAGCAGAATATAGCATGCCTTGTTTCGTCGCGCTTATGAATACACGAAGGGGCTCCATTCTCCACCGACCTGGAACACAGTGTCGTGTACAGTGCCTCCTCGGGATCAATACCTGAAAGGCGCCTGGAATTTTCTGGGATGATGCGCTCCACAACATACTGGAAAATACCTGGTTTGTGAATTTCAGTACCTGGTTCATCTGGATATAATAGACGTGCCTCCTCAGGTGGGACACGAAAGTGCACCTGCAGTGTGCACTTATCTCCACGGATGCACCTTCCTGGTGAAAGGTAGCACTGTTTAGTTAGGTGCTGGATTATGTTGCTTGCAGGCCCTGTGTAGCCACACTGCCGCGGGCATTTCTCCAGATTGCGGGGGCAATAGCAACTCAGATGCACAGGTAAATCGGAGTACCCCATTGTTTCACTACACTTGGGACACTGAACAAGATTGATACCTTCGTCTTGTTGAAGCATTTCTTCAGATAAGAAATTCACCAGAGCAATCTTGTGTAGACGGTTCTGACGTCTGGTTGCTGTCTTTCCCTTTGAAATCAGGAATTTCTTTTCAATTGGCAGAAGGCGTTGAAGGTTATTTCCATGAGTTGTTGATGTAAGAAAACTGTCAGGAGGGAGTTTTTGAACCCGGAGGATTCTATGTTGAATCAAATGGGCTTCCTCATCCTTCTTCAAAATGGGTGCATTGCATTCCATGCAGGAGACAAAAAAGTATGGGCACCTAGTGTCTAAGTGAATTTCAAGTTCAGTGAGGGTCATTCTTGCTGCTGTGCAAGTGTCAAAAATACAATAGCGCTTGATACATGGACAGCAGTGCAAGTGATTATATAGCTTCCTCATAGGCATTCTACGCTGGCAAAAAAAACAGAAAACCTCAAACAACTCGCATTCAAACTGCAGATGGTTAGCCCGGTCACACAATAACGTGCTGGTGGGGCAAAAAGGACACTTTGTTTCTGCAGTACATTTCCATAGGTGAGAAGTAATGTCTGGTTCACTAAAGCAAGCTGGACCCCGGCAAAGCGGGCACGGAAGGGGAAGTGCACATGACGTTGAGGAAAGGTGTTTACAGAGAGCCCTCAGGGATAAGTTGGTCAGATTACAAACACCACAAGAAACTTCGAATGTTGCACACGACTTTAGATGTCCAGTCATGTGTGTCCGCAAGAACTTGGCCCCACAGCGGCACTGTAAACAAAATTTTGCACACGAATGCTTTAGGTGCTCCCTGAGCTCCCAGTGGGAGGTAAAATGTTCCAGGCAACAAGGGCACTGTCCATAGTCATAGGCGGAATTGTAAACCTCACTTTCAATTTTCTTGGTACACCCTCTTGCTGTGCACTTTTTAAACCTGTCCTTGCAGTTTTCCATGTGCTTGGATATTACTGAGCGGTGGAAAAGCTGAGTGCAGTAGAAGCACACAGCAGGAGCATCTTTGCATGCAGCAAAGTGCTGGCTTCTTTTCACCCGAGCAGGCTCTTTGGATGCCGGCAAGAGCTCTCCACAGTATGAACATGACACTTCACCCGTGCAATCTCTTTCCTTATGATCCTCTCCTAAATCTCGCGGAAATAGTATATGGCAAAAAGCACATTCCTCTGCCGCACCGCAGATGTGGTTTGTAGTGCTTTGATTTTCTTCACAGTACGGGCAGAACTTATCTACACTACAATCATGTGGACTTTCTTTGTAGCAGTTGCATTTTGAGCAAATATCATCTGGTCCGCCATTTGAACACTTCACAGATACATCAGAAGTTAAGAAGTGCATGACTATAGCTTTCCGGCGCATTGGCTTTTCACACTTGGGGCAAGTCCAATCACCCTCACAGAACTGGCTGTAGTGCTCATGCATCTTTGAGCCATCAGCAACTTTCTCTGAACAGTACTCACAGTGCCTAGGGATGAGAACCTTTTTGGGGCAATCCACGGTATCGTGCCTTTCTTTGTTGGCAAGCCTAACTTTCTCACCACACTTGAGGCATGGTGATTCAGTAAGACGACAAATCCTCATGTGCTTGCTAAAAATGCATGTTGGAACCAACTCACTGCATAAGGAGCACTTGATGGGGGGTTTTGTTATGCAAGGTACCTCGGAGAGCATTGGGTCACTCAGACTTGCAGTTGTGAGATCAAGGGCATCCTCTGGGGGCATGCTACTAGATAGATCAACTTTACGAGATACATCATTGATAAGGCTGTTCAACTGTATCGTTGACTCATCGTCATCGGGACTGCCGATATACTCACTACAAGGAGGCAAGGCTACAGTTTTGTACGCTGCATCTTCACAAGTTGTACTCGTGACATTAAGTTCTTCATCCTCGTCACTAAAGAAGCATTCCTTTCTGTACCAATCGTCATCAGGTACTTCTGACTTCTCAACGGGCTCGGAAGCATTTTTGTCCTTCCACCATAAAACTATATTTTGAAGTACCTGTACTCAAGTGAGAAGGTAAACAAGGGAAGCTTATCCTCCGACCTTTTTGCAAAGATCAATTATCAGAGTTTTCAAGTTCACTTGAATTGAGCCTTGAAGTACATGCCCAAAAACAATGAGTTCAAACTTAACCATCACGACTACTGATTTGTCATCCCCACAAACTTCACCACATACTTCCAGTGATTTTACATCCAATACTTTCGCACAGGCATTAAGAAGTTTAAGAATGGCTGCAACAAAACCTTGCTCAACTACGTTGACAACAGCCTTTGCTACATAAAGAACACCTTTCAGAAGGCCCTGAACAAATCTTGGCACATACTTTGAGACTGCGTCTTCAGCTCGTTGTAGTGCCCCTTTGCACACATTAAAAAAGTTGGTGAGGCAGTACTTCAGTCCATCTACAAGGGCAGATATCACTCCATCTCTACTGGACATTCGAATAGCAGCACGCACATCTGGTACAATTTTTCTCCAAGTGACTTGCAAGGTACCCTCCAGTACTAGACCACTGGGGTTTCCTGGTGACATGTCATTATCTTCACAATTTTCCCTTCTTGAGAAAGATATTTTAACAGCAATCTCCAAATGCAAGCCGTTGTCTTGCTTTTTCCCTGAGGAAGTGACACTGCCAGGTCGCCCACCATTTCCAAAATGAACTTCAGCTTGAATTGTAAATCCTAGAATTCCAGGGAGGACCTCAATATAAGCCTCAAGGTCGAAAGAAGCTTGTCTGGATTTTGTGTCTAACAGCAATTTTATATCTAGACCCTTTCCTGAAGATCCATGTCCAAGTTTGAAGAGAACAATGGAGCCTACTTTACATTCCCAGTTTTCAATCATAAGCTGGAAAAGAAGGGCAGCACCCGTACTCCCCACCTTAGAAAAGAAAACCACTTTTCCCTCCAGGCCGAGCCAGGAAAGATGTGCTACAAATGCAAGGCATTGCTCATGTGCCAGTAATAGTGGCGATCCTTTTTTCCTTTCCGAGAACATTTGAATTACATGCACCAGAGAGTTTTGTTTTGCCGACTCTGTGTTTGGCATCGATGGTACTGTTTCAAGTTCTTTGTCATCAACCTTACACAGAAAGGCCAACTCTTTCACAACAGGAAATATAGTATCGAGGAGCTGCACATCCTTGTAGGACCACCCAGTGACAATCCGAATAAGTGAGCCAAGAGTGATGTCAGCACATGCAACGTAAAGTGTTGTTATTGAGATTGCCGGAGGTGCACACACTAGCACAGTGGCTCTGACTACTGCCTCCATGAATGGCTTTGGCCCATCTTCCCAAAGCACCCTAATTCCCCCACCAAGGAGGATGGATACATTTAGTGGTGGGAAGGAAACACCAACTTCCCCCTGCAGTCCATATACGGCCAGATTTTTGATAAAGGGCAGGCTTCCAGGAATAAATAGTGATAGGGGAATACCAGGCTTTTCACCCTTTTCATCCTCATCAAGTGTGACCCTACCTCTCACTGAACGACTGGTTATGCTGCCTTTAAGAGAAGCTTCTAACTTCAGATTATGGGAAAACTTCAGAGTGGTCTTAATTTCAACTCCCCCAGGACTCAGCAGCAAAGAGGCTTTGCCAGGATCCAAGCCAGGTAGTTTAAGTTCTGGGAGGCTGATCTTCAATTGTGGAGATTCGTCCAAAATCATAAGCTTTCCCACAAGAGTTGTTCCTTCAAGGTGCAGCATGTCAAAAAGTTGTCCAGTGAGGTAACAAGAAATGGTAAGGCAAAGAAAGGTATCTTCCTTCCGCTTAAGCAATTTTTGACAAGATTTCTGTAAAAGAATCCTTTCCTCCTGTTTAAGTGCCAGCTGCTGGCCAGACATATTTTGGAATTGCCTCTCTTCATTTTCAGAAAAAAATGAGGTGACAAAAGACTCTGGTGTTGAACAAGGTACTGTTGCGCTCGTGGATTGATGAAGAAGCAGGAACTGGCATATATAGAGACGCAAAGGTAGACCGAAGGAAGTGCCAAAGATGGCACTTATGATCGTAAATAACTCCAAGTTATCAAACAACACCACAACACATGTCTGCAATGGGTTGTGCAGCAGGCAAGCCTGGCAGCTGATAGCATTACGAGAACGGAGAGACACATTAATGTAGAAAGCAAAAGAAAGTTCTAGAAGGGTTGACAATCCCCCAGAATCCACTGGCAGTGATAGCAATAACTTGTAGTCTTTAAGCACGAATTTCTGCAGTACATCCTGGATCTTAGGGGGAAGTGCATGAAGTTTCGAGACAATGGAGAGCAAGGTAGTCTCTTCTCCAAGTGGAAGTATTGGCTTTTGTAGTGCCAAGGAGAGCGATCTTCTGGGGTTGACTTGATCACTCGACGTGGGTAAGTTAGTTGTAATGTTCAGTGGTACCCCAAGGAGAGTGATGGGTCCCACAAAGAGAGAGAAGTGCTCCATCACCATTCCCTTCCCTCCACCTAGATCAAGTTTGATAATAATGTGGAAAAGAGATGTCTCCGTCAGTGTCAAGAATTTTGTCTGTGTTATCACCTCCAAGGTGTCAGCAATTGATGGCTGATCAAGAAGGATGTTCCTTATAAAGCCCATAACTGAGCCCATAGTGAGTTTTAATTCAGCTTCAAGGGTATGTGTTGTGTTTCCCTTGTTCCCCACTTCACTGTCTATTTTTGATTCCGGCTTGCTAACTACCCCGAGTTTTACACAATCGCCAAATGTGACCTGAAATAGGTCCAACTGAATATCAAGGGGTGAAAAGGCAATGCTGGCCTCAAGGGAGACATTTGTGTCAAAAACCTCCAGTATGTGACTCACACTTTTCTGGAAATTCATCACAGTGCTCTGTTCATCTGGTTTAAAAGCTTTCCCAATATGATGAAACACCTTATTGAGAGATATACCATAGCATTTCAATCTTGCACTAGTTCGGGAAATGGTCAAAAGTGCAAGTGGGGAGGGCCGGTTCGTCGCTACCCCTTTTGCTTCCACTTTGTCCAGTGGTGGAGCCAAATCCCGGCAGTGGCTTGCATCCTCAACCCCATTGCTCTTGTCTTCCTCAGAGCACATCTGAGACAGCACCGAGAGGGCCAGCTCATTGTTCTCGAAAGTGCCGTCGATGGGAACTGCCTTGAAACCAAGCAGTTCAAATGCCAGTACGAGGTGGATATTCACCCGGCTCTCACACCGGAGCCAGTCCTGTCGCTGCTCCACGGCGCAAGTGGGAATTGCAACTGCATCAATGGGTGCTTTCCTGTGGCGTGTTCCTGACCGGTTCGAAAGGGCAGAGCGGTTGGAACTCGAGGTCGTGGGGGCGGTGGAACTGCTGGGATCAGTTGGACAACCACTTGTTGTGGTGTGCGAAATGAAGCCAGCTGTGGGGGGGGAAAAAAAAGTTATTGTTGCCACCAACCAGTTTGGTGTGGGGGCGGGAAAAAAAGTGTTGGTAGTGGTTCGTTGGCTTATCTACCCATTCGGGGCCAATACGGGTCCCGACTTGGGGGAATAAAATAATCAACAGACTGGAATAGAGCTCGATTTTTTTGCAGGCAGGCCCAGTCTGGGTTTTCTTTATTCTCCCATTTTGGGGTTTTCTGAAAACGCTTTGGTTTTTTGTTTTGGACAAGACTCCAAAAAATAACAGAGAAATACTAGAGAGCAGAATACACAGAGACGGCCAAAATCTATTTTCTTGAACAAAACCAAGACACATATTATGAGAATTCCAGTGGGTCAACAGCAACCTCAAAGACAGAGACTGTGCCAGGCAAGTGGTATTTTTCTGGTGCACATGAAATTTGTTTGCCTGTCGCGTGTCCTACACTGAATCCCACTGTTACCCCTCCAACATTGATTCTTCTGTGACTGTGTGAGCACAAATGAAAACTAAGTGAGGAAACAAACTGCAGTGACATGTTATCGAACTTGGCTGCGGAGAAGGGCTCGATTATGTACACAACATTGGTGGCTGGGGCAGCAATAAAAAATAATTTGTCCAGTTTGACAACGAAGCAGTGGTGATTGGCCAAAAACCTTTTTAAAAATGTCAATTTCAAACGATCCAGGATATAAATACACACCCGGCAAGAGGAACAGAAAATTTAAGCTATTTATCGGCCGATAGAAAATTAGAAAAAGAAATTGAAAGTACTGCTGACACACCAGGCTGAGAGATGCTTCATTGAGGACTTTGAGTCCGTTCACCTGTGCCTCCCGCTCCTGTTTTTCCCTGCTTACCTCTTTCAATGAAACACACAGTCAGGTATTTGAGGGTTGTTTTCAGGGGAATTTCCCATACCGCCGTTGAGCCTTGCGTTTTCCGCTTTCATCACGTCATTCTCCTTCCTGATACGGGAAATTTCGTCCGCGCAACTGGTGTTTTCGGCGAGGTACTTGGTGTTTTCGGCGAGGTACTTGGTGTTTTCGTCGAGGTACTTGACGTTTTCTGCCTTGAGCATGCCGTTCTCGTTCTTCAGCTTCAGATTTTCATCTTGAAGCCGGACTTTCTCGGCACGGAGCTTCGCGTTGTCAGTATTGAGGCCAGTGTTCTCAGTCCGAATTTGTGCCACTTGAGCCAAAAGCTCTGTCTTTTCTGCAGTGACGGCTTCAACTTGCGCTCTTAAGCGACTCAGCTCAGTTTCAAGATCTCGCACTTGCTCCTCTTTTTCGTGCAGTTGCTTTGTTGTGTTGGTATGTTCCTCTTTCAAGCGGTTTGTTTCCTCCTATGCTGTGTGAGTTGTTTCCGCAGAATCGGTTCAAATTCGGGTAAAATGATGGGTGGAGGCATTGCTTACATGTAGCTTCATTACTGTACAGGTTGTGTCGGGACGAGTTTTCTCAAACTGTGGCCTTGCAACCTAAAAAAACCTCATTAGTTTTTAAGTGTTACCCGTCGGCATACAGAGCACGGTTTTTGCAAGTCAACAATGAACTGAGGAACCTCAGGGGGCAAATTCCAATGAGTTTTCATACTTTGAGAAAACTGTTCATTGAACCTGTCATTCAGTAAGGCACAAACCAGAAAATTGATGCTCATCCCCTCACATACGTAGTTTGTCGGTCATATTCGACTTCAGATTGTTTCGTCAATGTCTCCTTCAAAGCATCCACCTGTTGCTGGACCATCTTCTAGTCTCCAATTAAAAGTTGAAAATTGCAGATAAAACTTGTGGAGGTACAAGGAAACGAGTTCTCTTAGCCAACTCTTCTTGGTACGCCTCGGTAACCTTCATATAGTGTTAATGTCGGTACCGGAGTTGTTCCAGGCATTTTGCATACTTTGGGATGCTTCACAGCAAATAGAATAGTCTCAAACTTTTGGGCAGACAGTTTTTTCATGGTCTCCATAGCGTCACAGAATGACTTAGTATCTTTTAAGCTGGTGGTGTCAAAAGATAAGCAGCCAATTTGAGACTGGTACATAGTAAAAGAAGTCAAAGCATCTAGTATCTTTTTTTTTATGTCTGCCGAGCAGTCATCCTTGACAAGTTAGAGCTATTATTTTGAAAATTGTGGCATATACTACTGCACTAGAGTCTGGATCCCGAGAGACAGTTTCTGAGTCAGGTAAAAAACAAAGGGAATATAACAATTTTATCATGTATTGATTCAAGACGCCTCAGATTGGCGACTTACCCACAATTCGGCGTATATCACTCTTTGTGGGCCTTGAGTGGAAGGTTGAGTGGGGCAGTACAGTAAGGAAATTCATACAATAGTCTATTGTTGGTATCACGTAGAGAGGCCAATAAATCGAAATTCTTACATCCTTGCCTCTCTTTTGTTGCAATGTGATCTTCAACATTCTCTGAGCAAATATGGTTAATGGACGTCGGCACATGAAACCAGGGGTCACACTTATCACTGTTCGGCAAACCGCAGCATTTCTTTCTATTTCATTTGGAATTGATGGATCTTGAGCAAGTCGTGCCAGAGAGTCCTTAAATTCCTGAAGCTGGGTCTTAAGAGTACAGATTTTTTCTTTGAAGAGGTCTTGTGTAGATCTGTGTGTGTAACAATTTGAACATTCATAGATAAAAAAAAAAAAAAAAAACGGCTCGAATACTTTCATTATAAATTAGGGGTTGCATACGTACCCAAGGGATATTTGCAAGAATTCCAATAAGATAGATAGTGAGTACACATGCCTCTCCAAACGTTGTGCCATCATGTCGCTGCTTTCTTCAAATAAAAAAAAATGAGATAGATAAACGCACCTCACATTGGAATACCTAATGAGGGCCCATCTGCTCCCTTACTGAATTTCACATTTGGTGTGAGTGTCGCATATACAACTAATTTCACATTTTTCTCCATCTGTGTGACAAATGTCAAATTATTATTTCAAACAATAAGACCAAACATGAATGAAGCCACTTATTTATAGTACCAAAAGGAGGAAAAAAAAATACAAATGAAAGGTACCAAGTGAATAGTTTGACACTGTTCTGGAGGATTTTTTGATTCCACTAATATAGTAATATCCCCACTTAACCCCCATCTTCTAATATGTCCCATAATGCAGTCCATAGACCTTTCAGAGTATTTGCATGTGTTACTTCGTGCCAACGAAAAAAGCACAACAAGAACACTAAATACGCCGATACGATAACAAACGCAGAAAAAGAACAGGATTTTACAATGGAGCTGAGTCAGACAATTGGAAATCTGCGCCCGACATGGCATTAGTTACCCGACACAAGTAACCCGATGCCATTCGTGATTTCTCGTTATTTCTGTTTCTTGCTGTTGGAAAAAACAGAGTTTCGTCGGGGAGCTCAAGAGCCCAAGTTGGGTGCTCAAGAAATCAAACCCTGAAACTTGGTGCAGACTAGGTCTAGTTCAAGAATCCAAAATGAAAAAAAAAATCTCTCCATTTGCTAGCTGTACCGCATTTTCGTGATGTTTGGTGAAGGGGCCTGTGTTGGTTTGTGTTGGGGGACATGGGGGGGGGTGTGGAATTTAGAGAGTACAATATAAAATCGCAAGAGGTGGGTGTGTGGGATGTTGAGGCATTGGTGAGATTGTGTGGGATAGTGGGGGGGTAATTTGGGTTGCCATCCATCATGACTGCTGCTTCTTTGAGGTGGAACTGTGATGGCGGTGGTGAATGTGGTGATGGCCGGGAGGTGGTGATGAACTAGGAGGGGGTGTGTCTGGTGTCCCCCCCTGTGCGAGTCCTGATGTGCCTAATGATGTGGGCGTAGCTGATGTTGGTGATGATGATGACCCAGTGCTCTGTTTGTTTTTTGTTTTTTTGTTGGTTGTTGTTAGGTTTTTTTATGTATTTGTATTTGTCTAGTGTTGAGGGTTGCTTTGTTTGTTGGTTTGGTGGAGAGGGGAAGGTTTTGGGGTTTGAGTGGTAATTGGGAACATACCGTGAATGAGTAGCTTTTGTTACCAAAGGCCTCAGACCGGTGTTTATAATTGTGGTGGGTCCTGTGCTTTTTGTCTTCTGTTTCATTGTTGGAGGACGTGTAGGTAGGTAAGGGCGAGGATGATTCCGGCGTTTCTTTGGGCCGATTTTCAGTATTGTCTGAATCCGTTCCAAACGGGTTAAATTCGGAGGAGTTGAAAGGAGAGAATGCTGAAGTGGCAGGAAATGAAACCGCACGATTGAATGACGAAAATTTCCCGGTATCTGAAGGAGCTTGAGGTGCATCGGGAAGAGGTGAAGTGAGTGTTGAATCGAAGAAGTTGTCACTGGAGCTACTGAAGAAAGATGTTGTATTGCCAAGATTGCCTGAAGTGGAAGATGTGAGAGTCGGATTCGTGAAAGAGGGGATGTCTGGTTGACTGAAAGAAATCCAGTTATCAGAACTTGATGGAAAGAGAGATGCCGAAGATTGTGTAGTTGCTGGCGTTTCAGAGAGGGTTTCTGAAGTTGGTTGTGGTGGGGGTGGAACTTGGAAATCCAGTTGGGAATCTACTAGGGTTTCTGCTGTTGTAAGTTGAGTTGGCAAATCTGCGCTTTGTGTTATTTGGGTATTTATAGCTGGCGCTGTTTGTTGTACAACTGGGCTCTCCACAGATTTTGGTGAAGGTGGCATATCTTCTAATGGTGGAGGAAGAATGTCACCTGCCAAGACAGCCTCTTCCTGTGAAGTAACTTTTTTATCTGGCTCAGTTGTACTGGTAGTTGTGGTGGGTGCGTCAAATGAAACCGGGAAAGCTCCAAAATCTATTGATGATGAAAACAGATTTTCTGTGGGCTTGGGTGTTGTGTCTTCTTTCTTTTCCTCTGCTCCTGATTGCGTAAGATCCAAGGAAGTATTTAACACCTGACTGTTGCCAAGTGTGCTACTTTCGGAGGTGAAAGAAGAATTTCCAAATAAACTATCCGAGGAGGAAAAGCCAAATTGGTCTGTGTGTGCTGGAAATGACTGTTCTTCGCTATTCCGAGCTGGAGGAAACGCAAAAGAAGTGCCGAAAAGGTCGTCAACCTTAGCAGGATTGGAGGGAGGAACCTCTGAAGCACGAGTGTTTGTAGGAGTTGATGGTGTGCCAAAGGGGTTAAAGGTCTCGTCGTTTATAAAGGGCTGAGGTGATTGTGGGGGAGTAGATGTCGATGGTGAAGAAGAGGGAGTAGTATGTGTAAAAGATGCACTATTTCGCTTTAGTAGCAGATTTGTTGGAGAGATGGCGCTGCCTGGTGTTAGGGTAGGGGTGGGAGGTGGAATGTGGAAACCAAGAGAATAAGGCCCAAGTGTGTGTGCCGTAATCTCATGGTTAAGTGGATTTGTTGTGTAAGTCATGATGAACCTGGGACCAAACACCAAAGATGGGTCAGGCCACGGAATGAAGGATTGAGCCCCTGAAGAAATGGTGGTGTTTGATGGTTGATGACTACCTAGAGGGGCACGCAACCCCATTTGCTGTGGAAAAAGGTTAGGTGATTGTGGTGGTGTTAGATGAGCCATGTGCTGTGAAGAGTCGGATGTAGATGAATGGTGCGATGTTTGGTTTGGGGTGAGAAGCTGGGTAGGAAGTGCTCCAGGAACTGGGGGTGTCTTTGTTCGTTGAATCGGAGCCGCTGGGGGAGGTAGTGAGGTGCCGGTAGCTACTGGCGGTACGGCGCCGTGGTGAGGGCCTTTCCCAGCAAATACAGGAAGCTTGCTAGCAAATCTTTCTGCTAAACTTGTGGACCTCGGTCGAATATTACCAAGTGTACCACTCTGTGGAAGGTTTTTTTCAGGAAATTAACAGGGGAGACTTACTTTGCTTCTTTCAGGTACACCAACCGCGGCGGGGTTAGCAGGAGATGCTGCAGTCTCTGACGTGGCACTTGTTCTATGCAAATGACGGTGGTGCTTCTGAGATCCAGATTGGCTGCTATCTGCAGATTTTTCGGATTTCTTTTCCTCCTCGACCTTGGCTCCAACACTCCCACTAACACTTCCTACTTCTGGTTCTTTCTCTAAATCTCGTTTTCCAGATATTTGAACTTCTATTTCTCTGCTCACCTTCTCCATTTCAGCTTTCACATAGCTCGATGTAGTTTTTGCTTTTTGTGCCTCATTTCTAGCTCGCTCTAACTCTCCCATGACATTAGAAAGGTCTTTTTTCAATTTCTCCAAGGTTATCCTATCTTTCTCCGCCTCTTTTTTCTTCAGCTCGTTTTCCCTCTGTATCTGTTCTATCTCTTTCTTCTCTTTTGTTAGGGACTCGTTCAACTTTCTTATCTCCTCTTGGACTTTTGCAAGTTCCTCTCTGCAAGCCTGAGATTGTTGCTCTAACAGCACTTTTTCTGCTCGAGCGGTATCCACTTTGGCTATCTGCTCACAGACTTCTGCCTCTGATGCCTTGAGTGCTATGTGTGACTGTTGTATAGTTTCCTGAAGACCATTTTTGGTTGTTGTAATAATCACCATTTCATCATTCGCTTGGTCACGAAGTCTCATTTGTTCCTGAAAGAATTGGTAAGCCACCTTTTTTCATCCAATCATACACACGGCAATTTGGTTGGAGAGGGTGCTTAGTTGTTCTTTCAATTCGCCTATGGCATCCTGCTCAACTTTTTGTGCCGCCTTTGCTTCTTGCATCTCTTTGGTCATTTGCATGAGAGTCTTCTTTTTGTTTTCTATTTCCAGCTGCATTTCTTTAAGGGAGAAATGAGAGAAGGGAAAAGGTACCCTGACAGCGTCATTTGCACTTTTCACCACCTGAAATTGACGAGATGAGTCTGCAAACTGCTCAGTAAAAACTGCCAGCTTAGCTTGCAAGTCACTGAGATCCTAAACAGTTGTGTTTTATTCCACAAGTCTTTGTGAGAGATAGGGCTTTTGAATACCTTCTTTAAATGTGCCTCTTCAGCTTGCTCAGCAGCAATGGATATTTGGGTATCTATGCCTTTGTCTTGAACTTGTTTGATGCACTCTTTTGTATTTAGAATCTCCTGTTTTCTTTAAGACAAAAGTTTACTTCCCTCCCCTTTTGGATAGAAACCTGACGAAGTCCTCCTGATGCTGTTGTTGTCATTTGAGGGGTATAAACGGTTGCAAAAGAGCTACCAAGTTGAGTTACCACAGTGCCAGACTGTGACATGGGAGAGGCAGGTTGTTGTGTAGTAACAATGGAAGGACTGGGTGATGGAACGGGAACTGATATCTGAGATATTAGAGGACCACTCGAAGCTGTGAGAGAACCTGACGAGGCCAAATTGGAGGTATTTGGTTTGCTTGGGACTGTTATGACTGATGAAACTGGTTTTATGGGTACAGTAGAGGATGCAATTGCTGGGGTGTTGTCCAAGGAATCGAAAACTGAACTACTTTCAAAAAGGGATTTTGGGTCCAACCGAGGAGATTGATTGAAAGTGGAGGAGGAGGATAGGGGCTGCCCAAGGGAAGGCATGGGATCAAGAGAGAGGGGAGCATTTGTTGGGGGTGGTCTAAGATCCCCAAGGTCATAGTTTCGTTTTGCAACCACAGGCACCGTCTGTGCATTACGAAGTGTTACTAGAATAAGGACCAAGAAATAAGAATACCGGTTTCACAGGCTGAACCATAGTCGGTTGTGTAGCAGTTAGTTGTGGACTGGTTGGTTGTGTGAGATTGCTGCGTCCACCTGTCGTGAAACCAGTTCCAGTAACTGGTATAGTGGGTGTAGTCGAACCAATAGCAACACCAGGGGAACTGGTGACATTAGTACCGAGGTTGATGCTACCAGTCATTGCGCCACCTCTGTTTATGCCAGACATGGCAAACGAATTACTAGTACTTGGTGGCAAACTAGTAAGGCCAAGTCCTGACATCATGGTGGAGGCACCCCCAGAAAATAAAGACTGGGTTCCCATGGACTGCTTACTTTGCTGAAGAAATGACAGTATAGATGGAGATAGTGCTGAGGGGATATCACACATATTCGCTCTACAGCTGGCCAAGTGCATCCCAACAATGAACTCGGCACGGGACAGAGCTGTGTCGTGATCATTATCGGCAATGTCCCTAGGGTTGTTAAGAACCATCTCACAGTTACATGGTTTTTCTGTGGAATAGGGTATACCAAATTCTCCCAGCATCAGCGGGAGGAATAAATGCAACAAGTTGATTAAACCTGCTTCCTTAAAATTTTATCAGTCAGAGAAAACTGGATACTTGAGAAGTTACTTGACATAGTTTTCTGCAAGTCCTTACTTTGGTCAAAAATTGCTCCATACTTCATAGTGTTTTCAGGCGATATTGCCCAAGGATCCAGGGGTGGTTTGTATCCCTCAAACTGTGGTGGAGCAAGGCCTTGTAATTTTAAGCTAGAAATATACATCCACATCATGGCACCACACCATAACAGGGCTGTGATATATCCCTGCCTTGTTGCACCGCTGCCACCATTCTCAAGACTGCAAAGAAAAACTCTCTGGACTGTATATTCATGCCTGACTTGCTGAGTATTTCCCAGACCTGAAAAAGGGAAAAAAATGTAAAAGGGGACACAGAAGCAAAAAAAAAAAAAAAAAAACAAGGGTCCATAAGAAATATACCCTTGCCAAAACTTCTTGAGGAAGTTTTGACCTCATCAATAACTTTGTGAGGTCACTTGTATTCAAAATACCATCTCCATCAGCATCTGCAAATTTGAACAGGCCCTCCACGTCTGTTGTTTACGCAACCCACAATGTTAATAGGGACGTTCACGCAAGCTATGGTTTTATTTTCTATATCCACAGGGACAAAAAAAAAAATTAAAAAGAAACAGAGAGACACAAAGAGGGGATTGTGGGAGGTGGATTTTTTTGATTGATACCAAGTGGGACCTGGAACGACGTCATTTGCTCCTTTTTTTTTCTGTTCGTTCGAAATTGATCTTCAGATTTGGTGGCCACACTTCTGGGAAGGAGATCAATGATTGTTGCACAAATCCCAGACTTCTGGCTCCCTCCCCCTATTCCTTTCTGGTCACTCTTGCATTAATACTCCTGAGTCCTTCCTTTCCATCTGCAACGACCAACCCACTCAGTCTCAGAACCTTAAGAGGGAAAAACAATTCGTTTGTTGATGCTGTGCCTTGAGCTGCTTAGCTCGTTAGGTTAGAAACCCTCCCCTCATGCGCATCGGCTTATATATATTTTAGGCAAAAAGGATGTCTCTAATCGCTTTGTCTGTGCTTCAAACTGCGTCGGTAATTTCCCCAAGCAACACAACTCGCCAATTAACAAGAACAAAACAATCTCAACAGAGAAACTGAAGGGATTGAGTGAAATGCTCGAGGAAGAGTTTATTCATGGATCACGCACTTATGATGTGGCCAGGGTGTTGGGAAACATGCGAGCAGTTGAAACGCACTTCATTCCTGTTTTGCAGGCCAACATGAAAAACTCTGAGATTGCTTTTTGGACTTGTGGGTGGCTTTTTTTTTTTCCCAACATGTGCTTGTCAGTTGGAGTCAACTATTCAGTTCTTTGGCATTGATTGTGTTGTTGGATGATCACATTACAAATTTTGACTGAATACAGGCAAGATTGTGGTCGCCATAACTGCACCACTTGATGCTACTGTTTCTTACCGGCAAGAACTCCTGGAGAACCTTCGTGCTATCAAGCAGTTTTTTGTGGCTAGAGGTGTGACACATCTTCATTGTTTGGACTCCTCCCTCTCTCCATGAGAAACTCTTCTTCTTTGTCTTGGTCCTCTCACGTAACCGTCATATTCTTAATGGCAGTGCATGAACAGAGTCGGGAGCAGTAGAAATAGTTTGTCGGAGCTTGATAGAAGCTTTTGCTCGATTATCATACCAGTTACACCTACGGTTTAGCACGCAACAGTTGTTTCACACTTCCAAGGAGTGAGGAGTCCCCATTTGATAAAAACTTGGTTGAAGTATGCCTGGTTCTTGTACGCAACATCCTTTTAATTGCTGATGTACCAACAAGATCAAGTGGTTCAGGGTATTTAACCATTTCCCTTAGCATTGCTTACCAAGAATAGAGGGCATGACGCTCTACTTGGACTTCTAAAAGAACATTTTTTCTTTGAGACATTGATACTTATTACTCAATCATTCCTTGTTGACATGTTTGTGCTTTGGGAGTTTGAAGTATAAATAACCCCTGTAGATCTTGGTTACGAGCGATTTTAGAAGTTTTTTGCCTTCTCTTTCATAAAGAAACAATGCAAGGACTTTATTCTTGTCGAGTGCAGGTACCATTGTCCTGTCTTTTTTTTTTTTTAACATTCCCATTTTCTTTAAGGCCGGGCGGAAATCTATGCCCAAATCAATGCCACCTCTTCTTCAACATTCATCCTCCTCCGAGCCAACCTTAAACACATCTTCAGTTCGCCCTTTATTTGCCAGGAGGAATGCTGCCTTTTTGGTTGAACAGGTACCCAAGACTTCCTTTCTTTGCCCAGACTTAGAACTGTTCCAGATGGGTACATTTTTTGTCACCCACAATGTATCCTCTGGTGCACCAAATATTAGGCTTCCTGTTACGACAGTAACAAACTACCAGCGTGGGTCCCCGGCTATATGGAAACGCCGAGTCAGTGCCGGAGTTTCAAACCGACCCACAAAAGGAGGATTTTCTGCATTGAGTATGCAAGCTGATCTTATTCCCTCATCTACAGCAACGAAACAGCTGTTATGGCAGTTTGGAATAGATTTTATTGAAGCTGCCTATGATAGTATGTGCAATCTCCCATTTGAATGCTTAATCTGAGGAAAAGAGATGATGAGAACAATTTGGCCTGGCCTTTCCTCAATTGAGGCTCATCGCCCTCTGGATGTTTCAAATTTCATACGGGCCATTGAAATTTCCTCTGGAATTTGGTATTATGCACATAAAAGTGGTGTGAGTTCCCCAGCTTGTTTAGCGGTAACTGATCAGTCCCCAGGAAAACAAGTTCCAATGTGATGTAGTATCTTTCAATCTCCTTTTAGAGACGTTCATTTGGCTAAGTACCAAACTCGAGAACTGCTTTATAGGTGCGGAGTCCTCGGAAACTATCCTGACAAACGCTACTGGTGCTTTAGCTTATACAGTACCAATTTTGTACTTCCTATTGTACTTTTCTTACATTATTCAGCTTGCTTTACTTCAACTCATGTCCTCACATGGTGACGACATGCACAACAATTTGAGCTTGCGCATGCAACTAAAACTTTTCCATGAGAAAGATATTATTCTGGATAGAATTAAACAGCTTCTTTCTCGATTTGACTCCTCTAAGCACTATCTAAGGTTGAATACTAGATCCCTTACTCCACTGATTCCCAGTAGTTACCTAGAAAATGTTACTGTGGCAGTTGATGTACTCCTTGAACTCCTTCACTCGTTGTCATCCATGCATATGCTTGTACTCAAGGCCAAAAAGCCAAAGAAACGAAGTTAGCCCATACACATTATTATAGTTTCTCTCAGTAAAGGTTTTTTAGGGACAACTAAAAAACCTAGTGAAAACGATGCAGACGCAGAATTACCTGTCTCTGACCCAGAAAGTTCTAAGATAGAATATGATCGCTTGTACAAAGTACCTTTTGTTTGTTTGTTTGTTCGCACTTATCTGGCCCAGTACGAAACTTATCTCTCTGAAATTGGATCGAACAATAATATTAGTACCTATTGCATGCTACTGCAGTCCCCCGGTGTTTCGTGGGAAACCATTTCTCGAGTTACAAGATTTTTTAGACGGTTGGCTTCACTCAAAGCTGAAGGTGGCATTGCACTTTTCTATAAGGTTGTTTTTTTGTTTTGAATTCGAGCATCTAAAATTCTTCTAGTTGTCCATTTTCCGGGTGTTTGCTGATATAATGGATACTTTCACAACTATGTCTGGAGAAGCTACCCCTGAACAAAAAGACTTGGAGCAATTCATCACTCTCGTGTCAAGCTCCTTCTTTGCTCTTGCAAAGGAAAACCCCATTTTGTACTTGAAGGTTTTCGATCCTTTTCCATCCTGAGACTGACTAACAGCAGGTATTGTTTTGGCCATCAAGGGCCGAGAGAAGAATGATGACAGGAGTCAGTAATGGAGAAACAGACAATGCACAATATTTTGTACTTTCCCAAAAATAGTGGTATTGAGTAACTAATTCTCATGTACCTCTTGCAGTCGGACGAGGAGCTTGATAAACCCAAGCGTAAGAGAAAACGTTTCACAGAGCAACAAGTATCAATGTCTCAAAATGTCCAAGTGACCTCACCACATTTTACAGATTGAAGAGAGTGCCAATAAACCAGCTGAAGACACTAACATACCACCTCCAGTCAAAGATGATACAGACGAGGAGGACTTGGACAAGGTATCTATCTTTCCCCTATCTCCGTTTGTAGCCCCAAATTTAGCTTGTCCTCTCCCCCAAACCCAACAACACAGCTTCTTGAGAGCATCACTGAATCACAGGATGCACCAACCACAACAACTACTACAACAAGCTCTACTACACCTTCAAACTCACGGGAGGACAATGGTTCTCCACCTGATGATTGATGCAGGTCATTGAGTCAAAAACCCAAATCAATGGTAGAATTTGTTTGGAAATACAATAAGTTCTCTTGTTTTTTTTACTGCAGCTAGCTCTTGTGAGTTGGAAGGTGTTTCATGATACAGTCATGGTGCACAACTGCAGCTTGGTTTAGTTCTGCCCAGTTCATAGCCTCTTCACTCTCTGATCCTGGTTGCATCCATATGTTCTTGAGACCAAGCCTGTAAAAAAAAAACATTAGAATATCGGCGAGGGAATGGAAGAACTGTACCCGACTGCTTGCTTTACAATATCTTCAGTCACCTTTGGTGGAACAACCACATCTACAACCACGTCGTCAAAGGGTGGTGAGCAGACTGTTGTGAACTCTGGTGAGTGGACCAGTTGTTCCAATGATGTGTGCAAATTGACACCATCAATGCTCCCTCCTCGTGCATTAATCTGAAGAGTCGTTGTAAATCTTAGGAGTCTCCATAGCAAATACCAAAGCCAACACAAATGAAAGTTCATTGTGACAGGTGCATAACGATAACATACGCCAAAAACGCGCCTATGGTTAAGCACCAGCTCCTTGAAAATTCTGTTGCCGAACTTGGACGTGTCCTGTGAAGCACCTACCACAATCCAAGTTCCACATCTAATACAACATCAACACACACCAACAACACCCATACAAACGTCAAACAAACACACACACCCGCTCAGTCTATTCCCCAGTGCCACTGTTGCCATTTGTTAATTTCAAAAAAAATGAGATTTTCGCTGCAGAAACGTCATCACTCAAGCACGGCTTCACCTAAGTCCCATCATCAATTCCATGAGTGGCACGGCGACGGCTGTGGTGTGTGCGGGCGGCAGCAGCGTCACGGAGACCGAGGACGAGGACGCCGCCCCCACGGCGGTGCGGACGGTGACCCTGAGGCTGAGGGTGCAGGAGGACGGCGCGCCAACGGCGGAGGCCGGCCGCGACTGCCAAAACCACGTCACGTGGGACGAGTCGGTGGTCGACAACGAGTTCCTTGGGAGGAAGAGCTCCAAGAAGTGCTGCATCTACCACAAGCCACGGCGGTACGACGAGAGCAGCAGCAGCGACAGCGACACCAGCAGCGACGACGACGACGACTCGGACTGCGACCACAGCAGCAGCAGCAGCAGCAACAACAACAACAATCACACACACAACAATCACAACAACCATCGGCAGCTGGGCTCGGGCGACGCGGGTGGCGAACTGCCTCAGCCGTCTTCGTCGTCGTGATAAGCATCAGCATCGGCATCGCTACCGTCAACAATAGCACCTTGTTGGTTGGTGGCTTTGCCGTTTGCTGTTGCCTATCGCGCTGCTGAAGATGGGCTGTGGGTCCCATAGTATCTTGCGTCTGTCAAAAATACTTACTGCTTGTGGTGTGAATGTTGTGTTGACTCACTCAAAGGGGTGTACCAGTGGTGTGTTTGGAAGAAAGAGAAAAACAAATGTATAGGATACAACAATAACAATGTTTTTGCATTGTTACTGGCTCTTTTTTAATTTGTTTTGTTTTTTTCGGTTTTTTGTTGTCTTTGGTTTTTTCTGTTTTGTGTTTGGTGGTTTTTTTGGTTTTATCTAATACAGTCAGTCAAAGGGTGTTTGTCCCTGGCATCCAGAGGATGCGGGTATAACAACAAACCCACAACAGTGGAATTGTTGTCCTGTTCCACTAAAGTCGGAACACAGAGAAAGGCAGCACTGGATCACGGTAAATAGAAACAAATTTCAGTACAGTGCTGCCTCTGAGCCTGGATTTTTTTGGTGGATCCTTCATCTCCAAGATGTGACCTTGCATTATTGACATGCAGGCTGCAATCCTTTGCTTTTCTTTTTCCGTGTAAATTGGCATAAACTGTTCCAAGTTGTTCTGTTATTTACAGTTAGTGGGTAAAACTTCCCTTCTGTAACACAGCTTACCCAAATTGGCTTTCCCAGTGTCTCGGCTGCCAGTACAATTGCTGCAACACACAGCAGGGATGGTTTATAACCCTGCAGCCCAAACTTCAATGCTGAAAGTTCCAAATAGCACTAGGAACAAGTTAGTGAGAAAAGGATTTTTCACTAAAGAGGCTACCAGGGTTAGCTCAGTTAAATGTTTCACTTCGAAACAGGGTTGCAATGACGGAAGTGACATCAGCATTTCGAGAAAGGAGAAGCTACTTGGTGCAAGAAGGTCATACTCCAGTGTCCTTAGGACATTTGTTTCCGATTGAATTAACTGCCCAGGATGAGAAAAGAAGGAGGATGTAAGAATGGACTACCTCCTCACGTTTGAAGACAGAGCTAGATATTTGTGATAGAGCTTCAGCATTAACAATACTGGAATCGTATGTGGCAACAGCTTTGTAAGCAGTAAAGAGGCAAGTAGCTCCAATCAGCTGGAACTTGTTTGTTGGTTCTTGCCGGCGCGACAAAGAAAGGTAGCCATCCAACAGAGCCACGGTAGTGAAAGCAGTCAGATCCCCTATACGGAAGTCCGACGCCACTTCAAACAACCATTCCACCTATCAAGAGGTTATACAAGTTGAAGTGAGAGTTGGAAAAAGATACCAAGATGGCTCTGTTTGTTGAATTGAGTGCCACATGGCGAGCAAAGTAATTAAACGGATGTTTCTGGAACCAAGTGAACTGCATATGGAATTAAAAAAAAAAAAAAAAATAGAACCAACAATCTCAGGGAAACTCACCTCTCTTCTCAAAGCCACGATGTACTGATACTGCCACCAGAAGTCAGGAGAAATCAAGATGCCATCGACCATTCTTTTCCACCGCCTGCAGACTCGGGCACTGCGGCACAGGCTCGACACAGGCAAACACGCCAGCACGGTAAGCTGTACTTGTTCGGGCATGTCGGCGAATTCGCACGTTTTGACGAGCACGGGGGGAGGAGTCGGCGGCGGCGGGGGCGGGACGCGTCGGGCATTTTGAAATGCGCTGGCGAACTGCTCGAACCAGAACGCAGGGGTCGTGGTAGTAGTATTCGGCGACGGCGGCGGAGGCAGAGCGGTAATAGCAGGGGAAGAAGTACTGGAAAGATAAAAGGACGACGGGTCGGAAGAAGAATCCTGCGACGTCTCGTCCAGCACTACGTGGCGCGTACACGGCGGGTTGGCGTACTTCGGGACGGCTTCGAAGTCGGGGCCCGGCGCCTGGGCCTGGGCCTGGGCTACGACGTAGTGGTTGGCCGACAGCTGCGGAGACCTTCTGGGGCGGTACGGGTACGGAGCGTGGAGAGGAGTGGTAGGCCTGGGCTCCGGAGTTCGCGCATTCACGGTGGTGGCGATATGTATAGACGACAACTTGGGTGTGAGGTCTCCCCGTTCTGCCTGCTACAACGACGATAACAACAAGAACAGAACAGGGAGAGCGAGAATTACGTTAACGACAATGAATAATTATCGCGCAAGGCGAATGGTTTTTTTTTTTTTTTACTTTGTCCATAGGGGTTGTCTATTTTATTTCTTTTCTATGCATTTATGGTTTGAGGTTAGCGCTTTATAAACCAAAACCAAGTGCGAAATCCTGGAAAGAAGGGAATTTGTTCTTGTCTAAATTTGCAAACAATCCCGGGATTCATTCTCGTATTGGCGTGGAAATCAATCAAGGGAAAATGTCCTGCCCTCTCTACTTGGAAGGTTGTAGTTCTGATTGTCAAAGATTGTTAAAAAAACAACCCCATTCATGAAGACTAATCCTTTTTCGGAAGAACACAAATCGCCAAAGGGGTTTTCGTTGATGGGAAGGAAGTTTGTGGTGGCTCAGCTTTAGGAAAGTGTCAAAATTGAAAACATGCAATCCAATCCCCCACCCTTTTTTTACAATCTTGTACACAAGATTTTATCTGTGGGAAACTGCCTCAGTAAATGCACCAATGCGAGTCACTAGATTTTGAACTGAAAGAAGATTAATAACAAAAGTAAAAATTTTGTAGAATGTAACCTTTTTTCTTGTTTATGTATTGATCAACTAACCACTGCTGAACAAATGGCTCCAATTGCTCAGAACAGTAAACAGTAATTTTCGCCAGAGCAGATTCCTTTGCATACAATCTGTGAAGTTGGTGTCAGTATCTTGTAAGGAAAACTACTACGTGCATTATTAGTGCTCACTCTTTTTCATAGCTCTCTGCAATATAGAGCATTGATTCAAGTACATCAATATAAGAAGGTGAACTTGGAGTCCTTCTGACCATCTCTTCCGGCCCAACTTTGGGCCAAGAATCCAGGCAACTTTTGTACGCAAAATCAGTCGCATTTCTCATTCTAGAAACAACAGTCTTGAGCGTATCTCTAACTAAAAGTTATGGGAGGGAAAAAAAAAGGTGCCATTACAGTTTAGAGACAAGAGAATAAATACAACACCCTACAATTCCAAAGTAATACGAGACATCGCGGCCTCCATTACGGCCACACGGCCCCTTACTTCCGCCACTCCCATAACTTTGTTTTTCCCCGCCCCTCCAACGCCTGCGTCTTCCGCGGCTTCCTCCCTGATTCCGCTACCGCCATCTTCCGTCGGGGCCGCGGCGGTGGGACCGGTGTTGCTATTATGGGTCGCGATAAC
Organism: Pelomyxa schiedti; assembly: GCA_020536535.1. NCBI lineage: Eukaryota > Evosea > Pelobiontida > Pelomyxidae > Pelomyxa > Pelomyxa schiedti. The sequence continues at coordinate 102,436 of JAHLWZ010000187.1, read as the reverse complement.
GTTGCGGCCGAGCTGGGACATCGGCACGTGGCTGCGCCTCAGTAGCGACGTCGGGTCCGCCGTGCGCTTCATCACGGCGTCCCATAAGTTCACCAATTTGTCCAGTTCGCTCGCCGCCAACTCCATCTGCGACACCACGGTCGACGTGACGTCCGCCATCAGGCTATTTCTAATCGTTGAAGTTCCGAAGTTACGCGACTGAAAGGTGTGGCAAAAAAGTTTGGGAAAAAAAATGTCTTCGGCGGGGGCTACCACCAGTAACTCTGCGCCGGCCTCTGAGCTCTCAGATACTGTGTTGTTTAAAATCGAGAACGATTTTATACGAGTAAACAAGGATGCGTTGTTGCACCCCGTTGCCGGCGGAACAGACACTTTCTTCACGAGGATGTTTGCCCCGGGAGCGACTCCCGGTGCGTTTCCCTTTGTTCCATTTTCGCTTTTTGTTCCCCCCCCACTTATCGTGGCAAAAAATGATAGGAGAGACTGACGCTAAGACCGGGGCAATTATTTTGCAAGGGATGACATCAAGAGAGGGATGTGCAATCGTTCAATTTGTAACCAAGGGGGTATGTTACCTGTAAATCTGAGTTGCTCAGTACTTACTATAATGTAGGAAAAAGTTTCTGGGAAGCCACCTTTCCAATCAAAAAAACACCGGCAGAGCATAATACAGTGTGCCAGGGCCTTATATGTTGACCCATCAGAAATGATCGAGCCTGATCTATCTGAAACTCAAATGAGACAAATGGTTAAAGTAACCTTCAATTTTGAGAAATTGCACAAAATCATTTTGTTTAAGGCAGCTTCTCTGTCCTCTCTCTCTGAAATTTGGCTACCTCATACAAATTTGAGCAATCTCTCTTTCTGCCAAGTGAGTTTTAAAAAGGCTATTCTTTCATCTTCTGATCTCTCTGGATGTTCTTTTAAATCCTGTAATCTCTCGGGGTGTAACTTCTCAGGTTTCAAACTTCCTAAAACGCAAACTTTTGATGTCTTTCAGGTTGTACGTTCTCACACACTTGTCTGACAAATTGCAATCTTGCCAAGTCTGATTTCTCTGGTTGTGCATTTACTGATGCTTCCATGAACAGTTGCACCTTTATTGGCTCAGCTCTCTCGAACACATCACTGTTAAACTCTTCCATTACTACCTCCTCTTTTGAAGCATGCCATGTGCAAGAACTTTTTACAATCACCTCCTGCCAGTTTTCCCAATCCAGTTTTCAAACAGATATGACACACTTTAAATTCCACAGTACCGTATTCACAGGAACGTCTTTCAGTGGTAGGTAGTACAATTTAAGTGATTTCACTCATCCAATCACAGACTGTGATTTGAGTAGAGCAGACCTAAAAGGCGTTACTATGAGAAGTTGCCAAATAAATAGAGGGTGTTTCACTGAGGCTGAAGTGAGAGGTGTTGATTTTTCTGGAGCGAAATTTTCTGCCGTTGATTTGACACGATTGGACCTCTCGGGGTGCATCTTGTCTGAATGTGAATTTGATCGAGTTTGCTTCCTTGGAGTTGCTGCCTCAGGCGTCAACTTCAGCTCCTCAAAATTCCAGGCTGCCGATTTCACGCAGGCAGATCTCAGCAAAGCACAGATGCGTGCTTGCATCTTCAATGAAACGTGCTTCTCAGAGAGTATGGTAACTGGCGTTGATTTCACTTCGTCGCAATTTATTGGCGGCACTGTTCTGACTAAGGTCAAAGGAAATAATGTGGCTCACGTCAATTTCAATTCCGTTCAAGCCGATTTCACAATGCTTCTGAACTGGACAGGCCTGGTCATGATGCATACAAACTTCACATCCTGCAAATTTAGGGGAACAATTTTTTCAGTGATGCCTGCCATATCGTGTGTGTTTGATAACGCTGACTTCACAGGAGCTGACTTTACTTCCTGTCATTTCCCAGACAATCAAGCAGCAGGTCTCTTGCATTATAGTGGTTTGTTTTATCAACTGTATCAGGTATCACTTGGACTGGAGTTACCATGGCGGCTGTAAGAGGGTTTGAGACTATTGCTTGCAAGTCCTCAGAATTCAGGGATTCACAATTTTCTGATATACAGTTCAAAGACCGCTATTGGACCTTCCAAAACTGCTCTTTCACCAATGTACAGTTAAAAGACGTTTATTGCACCTTACAGAACTGTTCCTTCACTGGGTGCAACATAGAAGCCCTTCTCATTGAAAGGGTACCAACAGCACTGTCTTTTTCCAACTGTGTAATGAAAAATGTTGACTTTTCTTCGCTTCCTGCACAAGCTACTTTATTACTGAAATCATGTTCCGTCACAGGAACCAAGTTTCAAAGCAATCACATTGAGAAGTTTCTCATTAATGATTGTACAGTGGAGGAAAGCGACCTCAATGAATGCTCAGGACTTAATATTGACGGGAGCAAATTTTTCAAATGTGACTTCCTGTGCACCACTTTTCAATCCACTTTAGATTGCTCATTTTCTTCATCTTGTCTTCGCGGATTACTCTTGCAAGCACCTGAAAGGCCTTCCCAGTGGGGTTGGTCCTCACCCCAAAAACCCATCTCAACGCTAATATTTGATCACAGTGACATTTCATTTACGTTGGTAAAAAGATTTCATATTACGAAGCTGTCCAGTTGCTCGATGTTCCACTCTTCTTTTGAACAATGTGACCTGGATCCCGTGGTCTTTGAGGATGATTGTACTCACGTAGCTTTCAGGAAATGCTCTTTAAAGTCAGCCAACTTTTCCCATGCAAATATGTCACATTCCGCTTTCCTGGAATGTGACTTATCAGGAGCAGATATGACCGGTGCAGACTTATCTGGGACTGAAATGGCACATACAAACCTGCAGTCAGTGGTGATGTCAGATACAATTCTCTCTAAAAAAACGAAGCTACACCAGTGTAATCTTGCAGGAGCTGTAATCAAAGGGAATGACCTTCTGACGAAAATGGTTGAATGCCCACTTGTAGGGGTCAAACAGGAAGAAATCACCTGGGTGGGCAAGGACCTCACACAAAAGAATTTCTCAGGCAGCACACTACATAAAGTAGACTTCTCTGGTGCCAACATGTCCAAAGTGGATTTATCTTATGCATGTGCATCACCAGAAATAGATTGTCAGGGGAGAAAAAGTCCTACAAAGGACCCAATATGTCCTGCTAATTTTAGTGGGGCCAATCTCACAGAAGCTAACTTGATTGGTGTCGATTTTCATCAAGTCAATTTTTCTGGTGCCACCCTTACCCGTGCTTTATTGGTTGGGCAAAGTCAACGAAGGCCCACGGTACTTGAGGGTGCAAACTTGTGCCAAACACGTCTTGAATCAGTGGACCTACATGGTTCAAATCTCGCGGGGGCACAATTTGACAAAGGTTCAACACTTATAAATGTGAATCTTGAAGGTTGCTGCCTTACTGGAGCTTTATTATCTGAAGTTGACCTCCGTACAACTCGCCTGAAGGGTGCCCAGCTCGACAATGCCCAGCTTCAGAAAGCACAGTTGACTGGCTGTGATCTCTCAAAGACTTCCCTTACTGGAGATGGACTCATTGGGGCCAACCTGGACATGGTTTGTGTGTGAACTATCTCGCAAGGACTTATCTGCCTAATAGGCAATTCTTGAGGAAGCTACCTTGACAGGTGGTCATCTCCACAACATCCGACTCGTACAGCTGAAGGGAGCAAGATTCCATGGAGTACGCTTAGAAAACGTAGATCTTCAGGAAGGTCACCTAGAAGGTGTCAGTTTTTCTAACTGTACATGGTACAATGTGAACTTGGAACGAGCGCACCTCGATAAAGCGACAATTTCAGGTTCTGGACCAGCTCGACTGTCCTTTGCCATTCTGAGGGGTGTGAACATGGAGAACGTAGATCTGCAATACACAAATTTCACGGGCGCTGACCTCAGTGACTGCAATTTCACAGGGGCGACACTAACCGATGTTTATTTTAACAACAGCACCCTGTGGCGGTCTTCTTTTTGCAATGCAAAACTGAGACATGTTAGTTTTGAGGGGGCCAAGTTGCAGAACACTGACTTTAGACGGGCGATTGTCTCTCAGTGTAATCTGAACACCACCGAAGCGGATCAGAGTACAAACTTCGACGAGGTGTGTCAGTTATAGCCTTTTAGGAAAGTTTGTTTACTTTTTATTCAGGCGACCTTTCAGGATACTACATTTTCAAGACAGTCTTTTAAATATTGTGGCACCCACAAGAACTCCACGGTAAAATCCAATGTAAGCCAATTCGTTGGAAGGATATTTACTGATCAGTCGTAGTGCAAATATTGCTACGCCGGCATTGAAGGACGGTATGAGAGCAGGTCAGGATTAATTCCCGAAATGTGTCGCTCCTGTGAAGAGCGCCGCAATGCCAACCGCTGGTGAGTTTTCCAAAAAAAAAAAAGAAAAAAAAAAGAAAAAGGTCTAGAGGCTCTTGTTTTCAATTTGATATGTGTGCTATCAGTGAAGCTGCCAGAGCCCTGTCATTCCTCGCCACAACCGAAGCTGGTAAACACGGGATATACACCGAATATAGCTCATAGCACCGCTGTGGCCTCCTCCCATAATGCGCCGTTATCGTCTCAATAAGCTCCACATACCACTCTGGCGTAACCGGCCTGGGCCCCTCCGCAATGAACATCTGCTCCTCCGCCCCACCACTCGCTCCCCCAGGTCCCCCTCCGCCAGACCCCCTGGCCCCTCCCCCACCCCCAGAAGCCGCTCCACTCGCGGCCGCAGCCGCAGCCGCTGCCGCGGCGGCGTTCTTGCTGTCTATCCAGCGCTTCTGCATCACGAGCACCCAGGGGGTGTCCCAGGGCACCTCGATGCCGTCGTCGTCGAGCCACAGGCGGTAGCTGTAGTGGTACTGGTTTGTCCTCAGTATGGCGCAGGGGTACCCGGCGGTCAGGAACCTCCTGGTGCGGTACACGTGCGACCACAGCACGTGGCGCATGTGCTGGGTGAACTGCTCGTCCGCCGCCGCGTCGTGCTTGTACTGCCGCCCGTACAGCGAGGATATCGGCGGCGTCACGCAGACCCCGCGCACGCGCTCCGCGAACATGAAGTGGACTAGTCCTGGGAATGACGATATATATGGCAGAACAGGCCGGTGTGTTGCCAGGAAGAAGTCTGGGTCTGGTATTAGATGATATGACAATAAAAAGGATTCAAATTTGAATGAGAATATGGATGTGTGAATGCAAATGCGGAAGTAAACAAATAGTTTTGGGAGGAATGGGTGTAAGGAATAAATGTTTTGTGGAATACATACCGGCGAAATCTGTGAGGCTTCTTCTAAGCCTAGCAACCATGTCTTTAATTTGGTCTGGCTGTTTGTTCTGACCTCTCATGACAACGATGAGATAAAAGCTGGGGAAAATCTGAACTGTATAGACCCAGTGCGGTTTAATGTGTAGTGCAGGGTCAACTGCCCCTGAGCTACTGGAAAGCGTGTGTGTGTAGCCATGTGGAGTAAGATAAAGCAGTGTATATTCACCCCTCACAGTAGTTCGTAGAGGGCTGGATCTTAAGGAAGAATGTGGCTTCAGTGGTGTACCAGAGGATCGCATGGGAGTTATTGGAGCCGAAGTTGAAGGTAGGAGGACACCAGGAGATTGTGCAATATTTGAGAGGGAGCGAGATGTTGCAGAAGCAACAGGTCGTAAGGCTTGAGTGCTGGCACTTGATGTCAAAAGGCCGGGTGAAGACAGTCGTTGCTTACTAGTATCCACAGCCTTGGGAATATCTGGCGATGGTGTCGGTGGTGCGATTGGTGGGGTAGTGCCTGGAGAGGTATCACCAGGAGGAGGACTGGTAGACAAGAGGGGTGTGTCAGGACGACCAGGGGCATCACTTTCTGGTCCAGAGGGGGAAATTGAACTTGTAGCACCACCCTCATCTTCCACAACTACAACCATACTTTCTTCACCATCCTCGGCGCCGCTGTTAGCTTCCTCTGCACCATCTTTAGGCTGATCTGTTGCCCCAGGTTCACTCGATTCAACTGGTTTTGGATCATCTTTTTTCGGTACCTCACTTGTATTGGAGGAAATAGTTGTGGAGGATGTGGTCTCAGTGGGGGGTGCTGTGGTCTCAGTGGAGGGTGCTGTGGTTTCGGTGGAGGGTGCTGTGGTCTCAGTGGAGGCTACCACCTCTTTGATTGTAGGAATAGAATCACCAGAAACATTAGCGCCAGAAACGGACTCACTAGGAACAGGAACAGAATTGCTAGGAACGTCGTGTTTCTCAGTAGAGTCTATTGTAGGTGATGTTGCAGTGGCTGGGAGGCGTGAAGGTATATCTGAGGCCCACAGTGGGGTAGAAGGAGCAGATTGTGATATGTCACTTACTGGAGTTGGAGGTGTTGAAGGTCTTGGAATGACATTTGTTTGACACACTGGGGACTCAAAAACCGGAGTAACAGATTGACTCAGGCTAGTAGGAGGAGCAGCCGGCTGAGCAGGAACAACAGCAGGAGCAGCAGCGGCAGTAGAAGCAGAAACCTGGCCAAGTGACTGAGAAAGAGTCTGAGGAGTAGGAGGCGGGGGAGGCGGAGAAGACATCGACGCAAAGGGGTCCCTGCCATGATGCTTCTGCGGGATTTTCGAGTACTCAAACAGGGAGTGAGCGTGCACACAAAGCATGAACTGTTCCTGCGGCGGAATCCCCGACTGAGCCGACTGAGACCACAAAGCCACGACCCTAGAATCCGCGCAGACCATAGCGAACCGCGCCTCCAGGTTCGCGTGGGAGTCACACACAGCAGCCTTGAGGGCCTTCTGGGAGTTGAGCCGGAACCTCGGGGCCACGTCGAGGTGCTCGAGGCACATGAGCAGGGCCGACTGCTGCGTGGCGCACAGGTGCTGCGCCGTGACGATGAGGCGCTCGATGGCGCGCAGCGACTTTGTCTGCGGGCCGAAGGAGGGCCCGCCGCGCATGCGGGCGAGGTCCAGGATCATGGCCAGCTGCGCCCGCAGCTCCTCGGGCGTCTCGCCCTCGTTGCTGATGGCGAACGCGTTGTGGGACCCGGAGGACAGCACCGCGCAGTTGGCCCGGAGCCGCGGCGGCGCCTCGGGCTTGGGCGGCGGGGCGGCCTGCTGCGAGGGAGGGGGCGGCGGCGAGGAGGAGGAAGAGGAGGACGGCGAGGGAGTGGGGGTGGAGGCCGCGGAGAGGGACGTGGAGGTCGTGGAGGTCGTGGAGGTGGTGGCGAGGGTGGGCGGGGGCGTGGGGGGCGGGGCGTTATGGGCGGAGATGTAAGCGAGGGACTCGGAGAGGTTGGAGGCCAGGGTCATTTGGGTGGCGTTGAGCTGCTGGCCCATGAACATGCCCGACTCGCTGTACACGGGCATGCCGGACGTGGCGTCTATCACTTCTATCACCTTCATTCACTACGGCTAGACTGGAGGGGCTTCACTACAAGAAAGAGGAGAACGGGATGTTGTTGTGACGCCCCTTCGCGACTTGTTTTATTCGGCTTTGGTGGTTGTTGATGTGCGTCTCGTAACCACGACACCGAAATCTGTCTGATGATCGTTCCTTTTTGAAGTTTTTGTTTTCCCCTTCGAGAGGGGAAGAAAGAGGATGGAAAAAAAAGACATGGTACAGGACAAGAAAATGGTTTTGTTTAGTTCCCGTTTCTTCGTGTTTGCGTTGGTGTCGGTTTTGTTTGTTGGAGGTTTTTGTTTTGTGGTTGTTGGTTGTTGGTTGGTTGGTTGTTGGTTTCGTTGTTGGTTGTTTTCCTAACTACCACAATCTGCCTATCATATCCCGCCCAGCACCCACGATAAGATGCAACATAAGGACCAGAAGAGCTAATACACACGCACCCCCAACAAGGTCGGCGTATCTACGTCCTATGCACAAGGCCCGAGGAGCCCTTCGATCCTCACAAAACCTAACTGCTCCCACCTGTCTATGTGTAGACGACGAGGTTAGACCATTGGAACCAAAGTGGTCACGAGCCACTTGTTCTCGGCCACAAGTACTTCTGCGAATAGGGCCCGGTGTTCGTCGAGTAATAGCTACAGTATGTGCTCTGGCCAGAGGTGGTTCTACAAGTTCAGTGAACTGCTGAGAAGGCGTAGTACACTCGGTATGCTGTTCGAGGCCTGCTGTAGGTATTCTCAAAGGCTCTGCACTCACAGCTTCAACAGGTCTTTGCGTGTCCAGTATGCCAGCACTGTACGCGGTAGGTTCTTGCTTAAATTGGGGTGTTGCCACTGTGGTACATGCTGGAGGAAGTCGGCGTTGAAGGGCAGAGCGAGTAACACTGGGCAGGAAAGGTGTCCTTTCAAAAAAAAGGATCTCTGGAGAGTAATGCTGACTTTTCATAAAAGAGATCACACAATCAAGTGTACATAACTGGATTTCGCTGTAAGAATTTGGTAATAGGGGATGAAGACAAACCATGATCTCTTTTGCATCACGTTGCATGCGCCAGCCTCCAGGTCGCAAAACAAAACTGACGGTGTTACTTGAATTCCTGCATATCACACCGATGAGCTTAAAGCACTCCGATCCCAAGTTCAGTGAGTCAGCCAAACGGTCTATTAGGGCATCTACAAACAGGATGAGAATACTAGATGGTAAATGAGGAACGTACCCGGAGTCGACCAAGGTGATGGGTAGAACACTTCTACTGCAAGGTAACGTGGGAGGTGAGTAAAAGCAAGTTGCAGTCCTCCTTGTCTTGAACACTTCTACAAGTCTTACAAAAAGGTTGAGTGGTGTAAGGTCAAACCTTGCAGCCTAATTTGCCCAAGTATTCACTGAGGTGCGTATTAATAGAAACGGGTTCACTCATGCACCTGATTGAAGTTACTTTGGGCGAAAAAGGAAGAGGGACTACCTTGTTACTGTGGCCTCCATTGTGAGGAAGTTCTCATGTCTGTCTTCGAAGTCTCCACAGTACGAACATGTAGATTTCACCAAGAGACCAAAATATTGAAATGTAGGAGCACGTGCACAATCCAAATCCCGCAGGTTGCAGTTGTGAAGTTTCGATATAAGAGACCACAAGAGTATTTGGGGATGAGCCTGGAATGTATATTAGTCAACAAAGAACAGAATGATTTAGGGGATACATACATTAGGATCCACAACATCGAGCGACAACTGAAGGTTGTTTGCATTCAGAACAGTTTCCTCTGAGAATTTATACTCGTTTATCAGACCCTGAGTACGTTATAAGAAAACACTCGGGAAAAAAAAACAGTGAAACCTTAAAGGTGCACATAGCACAAGAGGCGTTTCCAGTAACACAGTGATGTGGTGTCAGCGTTATCGCGTCTACGAAGCTTCCGCGGCGAAACAGAATGTAAAGTATTGCGTTGAGCCTGGAGTCGGTCTTGTTGTTGAAGGTCTTAGCCTCGACAGTAGATGACATATTGCTCGTAATAGTATTCGGCTTAGTGGTGACGAATCGGCACGCGTTGAGGGTTTTTTTTTTTGTTTTGGTTTTCGAAAACCGCGTAGGTACGTCGCTTATAAGCTCCATTATTGGCTGCCGTGCCGTTTCCGTAGCGAGAAGGCTAAATATGCTGTTCTATTTATCGAGCGGACTCTGCAGAGGTGTGAGTCTCGCCGTGATTTCGCCAAAGTTATATCTCGGTGCCTTCGTGTAAATTTAAAAGCGAAACAACGACTCGATGCGGCAGCGTAATCAGCGTACAGGCCAATACGCTGCCGATTGTGCGTAAGTTGATGCATAATTGTTTTTTTATTTCTTGTTGTTTGGCGGTGCAGTCGCGGCAGTTTAAAAAAAAAAAAGGTCACGTACAAAGTGGCGTCAAGCTGCGAGGTGCTCATGCGACATGCCAATAATAGCGAGGTTTTTTGAATTTGGATGAGCTGGGACCGCGACAGTGACAGTGACAATGGGGTTTAGATCGAGTGCCGTGTTGATATGCCAAAACACCCAACACCAAAACCCGCAATTTTTACACATAGCACCAGCAACAACGCCGTAGGCTCTCTGGCAGAGGTTTTTTTTTTATTTATTTATTTATTTTTTATTTGTTATTTGTTTTTACTTCGCCCTTTCCTGGATGAAAGGAAACTTTCCACCCAGTTTGCCACGTGGAAACTTTTCTCGCACCAACTTGAACACATCAAAGAAAGGAGCACAACCACAAAAAGAAGGTTTCTTTTGCCGCGTGATTATTTTTTTCTTGTCTTCGTTACCACAAAAACAGGGGGTTTTATCAGTAGGATAGTTGTGCACGAGGCTCCTCGAATATGAAGTTGATTTTAATCATGTAGCGGACTTTGACCTGTTGTTTTTGTGTGGTTGGTTGTCTGTTTGGGCACTGGTGTGGGATTGGTACCTGGGCTGCGTCATAAACTATGAACTCATTGTGGGGTAACTCAGAGCAGAGAACGCCGGTTTCAGTTTCACGTCCCAAGGGGATGATGTACCCATCAGTGCTGTGTGATGTTAGTGTGGGTTTGAATGGCGAGGATACGCACGTTACAAAGTCGAATGACTGATCTGGTGCTGTCTCACCGCATCCTTTGGTGGAGTGGAAACCAGCTCCGTCCAAATCGGACTTATTGATGAACTTGCCATGGGCGATTTGGAACCATCTTCCCAGAGCCACTTCACAGAGAAGCAACAATCTTCGGACTGTTAAAAAACCTTAACTAAAAGACGACAGAGTTACCCATAAGGGTTTTCTTTTGTGGCATGACAATACTCAGCACTTTTGGAAACCATGTCTGCAAAATAAATGCCTTTCCCTAGGAAGTACCCTACATTCCTTAATAAATTTGACGGGAAATGTACAAATTAACCTGTAACAGGAGCCTCAGGTGGTGCTATACGCAGACCTTGGGTAACGATTCCAATAAAGTTAGTGAATCTGGAGCCGTGCCAAAGAAGCCGATGATTGGGAAGTCTGTTGTATGGTACAAAGCGCTCTGCTTCACCTTCCCTGGAATCGAAATGGGAATGGGAAAAGGAAAAATGTCAAAGAGCACTACCTTTCCAGCTTGAAAACATTATCAATTTCTATTTTGAAGGTATTGTGTACAGAGGCATGAGAATTGGTTACGTACCTGTCCACTGGTTAGTGTTTTCTGCTTGTTTGTTGTTTAGTTTTTATTTTGTCGAGCTTACTGCTCAATAAAGGAGTATTCTTGTGTGTGCTTCTCCAGGGGTTCTATTCTCGCTTTTAATTTTCGGTACTTGATATCTACTTGACTTAGGGACCCTCCTGAACGACCCTCTTTCATAAGGGAAGAGGCAATTTCCACGTCTGTAATAGCCTGGAGACGGTAAAGGAGTGGAAGTGAAAATAGAAGACTACCTCCATCATCTTGATCTTCTCCTTGACAGATTCGGGAGTGGAAAGCGGTGACGTAGCACCTTGGTGAGGAATCAACCCATAAAACCGAGTTGATAACTGTTTAATCCTAGAAAGAAAGTAAAGGAGGGGTGTAGTTTTATATTTCTACCTTTCAGTTTGCTGAGCCTTTTGGGCTGGTTGAACTGCTGGAGACCTGACAATTCCGTCAAGTTCGGACAGAACCGTATATGCCTAGAAATGTGTAAATATAAAATAGCGGATGAAAAACCGTGCCTGTCGAATGGTATCTTTGGTGATAGTTGCCATAAGTTGCCTTGCATCAATTCTCATTTCAGTCAAGCTCCTTTCCATTTCCGATTCATCAAAAAGAAGATTCACAAGATCTTGCACTCTCTAAAAGATTAGGACAGCTGAGGAAAAGAGGGAAAAAAGTACGGGATCAAGAGTGGACTGAAATTCAGACCCTTCAGCTGTCTGGAAAACGAGTGAGAATTTGTCACAATGGACGTGCAGTGTATCAAATAACAAAAGGGAGGAGTACAGCTTTTGGAGCAAAAAGGAGGAAAGGGCCCTCTCGTGTTTTCTTGCCAAGGGAAACGCACTTCCTTACAAATTCCACTGCCACAATGGGAACCCTGTTTGCCTTTGCCTAATATGCGTAGAATTACCATGGAGAAAAATCAGCCGGAGCTACACACAGCATCAATTTGTGGCCTCAATGTAGGGAAAAACTGGCATTTGTATTCATTCTCAATGATAATTTCCATTTGTGGACTTGACAAAACGTGGGTTACGCCAGGACCAAATGCATCGCGAAACTGTCCTCCATTTTCTGTCACAAGCAATTTGCACTCGCCATTCGAAATGTCATCCACCATGCCTAGTTACACATGCGTTATGTCTCAGGAACATAACTACGAGGGGAAAAAAAAAATAACACCAATACAAAAAAAGGCCGAACCTGCGACACAGAAAACGAGGCCATCAAGTGGTAGTTTCTTCGGTGGTTTGGGACCAAGGAGATCCATCACTGTATGCTATACAAGTCGGTTGGGGGTAAAAAAATTTGCAAAAGAACGGGCGACCTGCGAATAGTTTTTTACAATCACAAGAAAATTCTATTTTCGTATTTCCCAACAGTTCTTACCATCCCAGGACTCACGATACGCCTGGCGGTTTTTGAATTGGTTGGTAGTTGCCGGTTTTATGAGATCCTGCGCTTAGGGACCTCGTCAGGCAAGGTCGGCTCCTTGGGAAATTCTTTTTAGTTTGAACGAGAAATGTACGTGGAACCACGACGTCGCCGTCTCGAAGAGACTGAGAGAATCGTGAGAGTTTCTAGAGTTGTGTGGGAGCACGTTGTCGAACCAATGGTGGTGGTTCCGTACCATAATCGCGGCGCCCCAGTCGCGCCCTCCCTGTGCTGCTGGTTGCTGGGTCTGGCAGATGCACTGTTCCCTCTGGTGCCGAGGGCCTGCTCCCTACTTATGGGAGGCGTCGACGTTCTCGAGCTGCACGACATGGATTTCGGGAGGACCCACACGTCGAGGTACTTCGCGTTGAAGTGCGCAGCGGCGGCCGCGAGTATTAGGTGCATCAACTGGATTATGAAGAGCAAGCAAGCGAGGAACCTTCGGAAAGAATGCCTCGCCGTACTCAGAGGGCTGTGCCTGGGTGAGTCGATTCGTTTTCCACAGTCCCGGATCCAGAAAGTTCTGATCATTCGATACTAAAAAATTTGACCAGGTGGGCACCTTGGAATGGCCAAGGAACTTGTCTCCCAGAGTTTTGACAACTCGTGGAATTATCGGACACTCCTCAGGTGGCCTGGGAAGGACACGGACATGATCGATGACATCCGGGAGATCCGTGCTGGCCCACAAGTTCCACACAGCTTGCTCTACGATGCGTGCAAAGGGGGCCACCTTGATGTTGTCAAGTGGGTGACTTCGACGTTCGACGGCGTCGGGACGGAGTTATGGGAGCTCCCGATGCCGTTTCGTGCGGCTGTGAGGGGAGGCCACATTGACGTAGTGAAGTGGCTGGCGTCCAACACTCGTGTTGTTTCTGCTTGCAGGCAAATAACTGAATGGGACTTTGACCGCTGTTCGCTTTCTACATTCATTGCCAGTCCAAGCCTGGATGTTGTGAAGTTTTGCACTGAGCTATTCTGGGCAGATGTACGGGGAGGAACCGCTGAGCTGCTTATGGCTGAATTTATTGAATACTGTTCATCAGGTGAACTTGAGGAAGGATGCCAGTGGATCAAAGAAAGATACTCAATGACAAGCCCCCCAAATCTCAACTGCACTCTAGGCACAAGAGGTTTTAAGTGGGTAACCAACAGCTTTTCTGTGCAACCAACCCAACTCAACCTGCATTTTGCATGCACTGAAAATCCAGATGCCGAATTCATTGAGTGGATTACAACAAACTTCCCCAATAGTGCCCGAATAGTTCCACCTTCTACGTTCATTTGGGCCTGCCAAAACCAGAAGGATAGTGTGCCAGTACTGGAGGTCCTGTTGACGAAAACGAGTTCACCCTTGAAAGAAGATGACATTTTGGAGTGCCTTGTGGATGCCGTTTCTAACAACAACACATCGGTTGCAGCCTGGTTGGAAAAGAAATTCCATGTAATGGACCGCATTAATGCTACACCCAGTTTGACGGACAAAACTTTCACCAAGATATGTTCCAACAGCGAAAGTCGCGGAACTAGTGGCATTCAATGGTTCCTTTCTAATTGCACAGTGACAAACATCGGTAAAAATGCAGTTTGCACGGCTATTCTCGGCAAATTGGGCAGGTCACAGGCTGCTTTTGCATTGCTCTTGATGGACACTTTTTCAATAACTGAATGGAAGTGGATTGGGACCGCTAGTAGTATTCTTTTCCCCCATGAGCTTTCCAAAGTCATGCAAATTGTGGCACATGTCAGCTTCTCCCCAAAACAAATTACCCAAGGTTTCCCACACTATGTACATTCAGGAAAAGTTGTAAGGTGGTTCATTCAAAACTACCACTTGAATGAACAGCAAGTCAAGATGAACAACAACAAGCTGCTTAGTGCATTAATTGCCAACAACAAGAAAAGCTGTGCAGAGTGGATCATCAGAACTTTCCATGTGACTTTGAAAGAGGTAACCATTAGGCAATTACCGAGTTAACATCTTACCAAAAAAAAAAAGCTTAGCGTAATGGATCACAACCATGAGACAGAGACAACCTTTGTCCGGGTTGGAACCTGGAAGATGCTTATGAGAGTGTTCCCTGAAATGACAGCCTCATTTGTCCATAGCAACCTGTGGTTATTTGCTGTTGCCTCACCACTTCACATCATGGCATCACAAAGGATTCTTGGAATCGGCCGCGTAGATGTGAATGCCAAGGAACTGTGGTCAGGTTCATGGAACATTATTGAGTAGCAGAAACAACTCGGAATAAATTTTTATTATTTTTTGAGAACAATTGAGTCCTAGTAATATAAAACGGAAAAATGGGCAGGGGACAATAGGGTACAAATACAACTGAGCAGAACGCACTTGGGGAGAACACCCACTGGGTGAAAAGGCTCTGCGCCATCTCTTGGAACAGATACCGGCATTTCTGGCCTTTTGTTTGCTTCAGGTGGTCCAATCCTCGGTCTTTTCCTTGCAGTCTCTTGTGGTTCACTGTTTGTGTAATCCTTTTCAGTGTGAGAGGAAAAAGATCGAAAAAGGTTGCTCACTTGTGATTGTGTAACCTCTGACCGAGACCGGTAACAGAGAACCTGGTTGTGCTGGAAGCGCAATGACTGTCTTCTCCAACACAAGAGAGTGGTTTCAATAGTGAGCCTGAACCATTTGGGGAACTTGATGTGCCTCGCGGGTGTCCACATTGCAGGAGAGAAGAAATGGCTTGGCACAGTGGGCGGAAGACTCTTGCACACCACATCACCTTGAGGTGCTGTGTCCAATGACATTCCATGTAACCACAACACTTCAGCCACATCGTTATCCCCTGCCTTCAAGACTTTGCTGAAGAACCTGGGGCCACATGATCCAAGCTTTGCTCCGTACTTCAGCAAAAGGGAGATTACATCCTTGTCAACAATATGTTTCCACAGGGGTGACTTGCCGTCCCTGATTGATGCATTTGGGTCTGCCCCATTCGTAAGCAATAGCTCGGCAATGGGTAAAATAGTCGCTATCTGGTCTGGTGAGAGTTTTATGCCATTTCCTGGCGAGGAATGTTCAAGAAAGAACTCCAGGGTCGGAGTTGCAGCAATTTCTCTGGGCATTCCAGTACTGCAAGACACAACCAAAGACACCACGTCAATATCACGCCCCTTCAAGCTTTCCCCGAAAATCCTTTCTCTCAGTTTTTCCTTCTCTTCTGAAAGAAAAGCTGAGAGCCAGTCTTGGACTCCTCTTGAAACATTGGAGGAGGTTGCGTTGTTCTTGTTCCTGATTTTCTTTACACGAGCCTTTGCCTCAGCACATGCCAGGTAGAATGTTTCCTTCAATTCCTTCTTCTTTGGATCTTTTCTCAAACTGTGGAGGAAATTCCTGATAGAATCCAAGATTTTTGGCTGTTCTCCAGACGATGAAAGATAAGTAAGCAAGCCCAAACATACGAGGAGTTCGTAATCATGATCAAAGGAGCCCTCAATGACCACTGAAAGGATCCACTCCACGGTTTTCAGGGATGTAATAAATGAAAAGATTGCCAGGTCTTCTTTCTCTGCTCGTGGAAACAGCATCTCTAAAAGAGCTGTCAGAATGTACAGTCCTCTTTCAGAATCAAAGCCTGGCTCGTCCTTCTCACTTGCTGAGCTTTCTGGGCTTTCTGTGCCTTCAGCAGGTTCCTCATGTCCCATACCCAGACCCGTTAGACAGTGCTCCATTAGGGCTTTCTTGTTCTGGTCATCAAGCTTCTCAAGCATCAAGTCTGAATAAACAATCTCCTGACCAGTGTCAAGGTCAAGGATATTATCTTCCATGATGTACTTGATGGTATTCAGCAGAACATGTTGATCAACCCCATTCCAAAGCGGCAGAAGACATGATACAATTATACTGGAAGAAAATGGCTTCGTATTCTTCTGTGCATATGCATGGAGCAAATTGGATCCCCTCCAATTTTGAACAACCCTTCTAATACAGTCATTGAATCCCTGCACTTGTATTCTTCTTCCACATCCATATCTTGTATCATTTCTAGAACCTTCTCCAAGATCCTATCTGCGTATTTTGCCAGGTAAGAGTTGATCTTTTCACTACCCTGTTCTATTAGCGACGCCAAGTATTCACACCAGCGGTAAAGGTCTTCTGTTTCCAGTGTCATTTCAAAAACAGGAGTAAGCAAGGAAGGGACCTCCATGCAAATCATGGCCAGGGTCATAGGCTCCATCGTATCTGGAAAGTGAAGTTTTATACCAGCCAAAAACTTTTCCTGCTTCTCTTCTGCCAGTTGCCTTCCCCAAATTGTTGATAAAATGGCACGTATGTACCTGGAGTTGCAGCGGCCTAAATTCTCAAGGCAAAAGTCAAACAAGAGGTGCCTCAGTTCCGGGAACTCGGTAAGATCAATTGTGTGTTTCATTCCACAGGAACATTTTCGGGGCCACTCTCTTTTTACTTCGTCACTGTCACCCATATTTTCAGATTTCTCTGGGTCCTTGTTGACTACAGCTTGAGATCTGAGCAGTTTGAACGAGACCTCACCAGCATTCTCTGGTTTTTTAGATGCCATTTGCTGGAACATGAGGCCTTCCCACCAGGAATCCAAGCATACAATAGACGCAATGAGCTGAGAAAGGCCCTCTGCTCGAACGAGCAGAAGGATTTCCACACCTGTGGTCACAATCTCATGCCTCTGGCTTGTGCTAAGGGTTGTTTCGAACAACTCCCTTATGCAGTGCTTTGACATCAGCCATTCCGAGAGCATAAGGGCGAGGTTATTGCTGAGGTCAGATCGCTTGTAATCAGCAATCCACTGTGTCAGCTTTTCCTCACTATTTGCATTGCATACATTAATTTGTGAGGAGCAATTTCGTTATGTGTGGGCGCGTTACGGAATTTTGATTGCAATCAACTTTGTTTTGTTAGTGATAGTTGATGAAAGCACACAAAGTTGCAATTTGGGGCCCAGGACCGCCTGGCCCGCTGTTGTCAAGTTCAAGTTCCTCAGTTGAGCATTTCGGTTCCCCAGTTGCAATGACGTGGTCTATGCCTGCCTGTTGTTCGTCGTAGTTCCAACTAATAACCTCCAGGAGGTTAAACTCGCTTGGCTTGGGGTTGTGCCTGCTGGTCTTGGAAAGAGAGCTGGGAGAAAAGCTGCGTACAAACGCAAGCGCCGTGGCCAGGGGGTTTTCGACCAAATTACGCCACAAACCCACAGCGACCCTCTCAAGGGGCCGTTCGTCTCGGCTCATCTTTGGTTTGTTTATGTTGATTAAAATTAGGTTCCAGGTGGTTACTGGAATGCAACTCGGCCACGATTTTTTAGGGGGGATCAAGAAGAGTCGATCTTCGGCAGTTAGTCGAAGCCCAGAAACTCAAGGGCCACGATATGAGGTACTGGTGCCCACAAGGAACATAAGTGAGCACCCAAAAAAAAGGAAAGCTCAGGCGACTTTCAAGAGCATCCTTTTGAAGTTCTTCTGAGGGTACCAATGGCTCACCTGGCACCTGATATGTTGGGTGACTTATTTTGGAAGTGATTCAGAGCACTGCTTTCCCTTTCTCCCAGCCACAATTTATCTCTTGTTGTATTGGCAGCATTTGGGGTCTACCCTTTTCATGTTGGCCTTTTCTCTGGAGTGTCAGCTCAACATATTATAATTAGGGGCTCCATACCTCTTTATACAATTTCACCATTTGGTTTGTGAATAAGGTTCTGCTCTTGAACAGAATTCCTTTGAGTTTCAGTGTTCACGTTTACGATTTACATTGTTTTCGGCCTGGTTGTTGGCACTTGAGGGAAGCATTGTAAAATTCAATTTTCAGTGCCACCCACGCCAGAGGCACGGGCTTTGTGTTGGGTTTTCTTGGTGGAGGGGGTGTCCATTTGGCAGCTTGACACCTTCGTTCCCCTGCCTTTACACTAATTTCAAATTTGCTTTCGTGAACTAAAAAAACAAACAAAAAAACAAAAAAACCCGAATCGATTTGAGATGGCGACAAGTAGCACGACTACCACTTCGTCTACACCAACGACGGGTGGTGGGAAAAAGGACCACAAAGTCATAGGGACGTTATCCGTGACGGGTACTCTTTGCTGCTTAAAACCATTGGCCTTTTTTTTTCCTCCCGCTATTTTTGCTTGTTTATTGTTCTACAGTGTGTGAGGTCAGGAACGTCTCATGTGGTTGGGTGACTTGCGACTGCGAGTATACCATTAAGTCTACGGCTAGAAAGAAAAACTCCAAGAACACACAGTTTACGGACTCGCCGTTTCAATTGTTTGTTCCTCTTGCACCTCCCTCGCTCCCTAACCGAGCACTAAGTGGAGTTCAACGAGAGAATGCTATGCTGGTTATAAACGCAAATAAAAAGAGTCTTTTTGGAGAGTCTGTCAGTGGTTATTCCAATATTCCAGTGGCAGAAATTATCAAAGCCGGTGTATGTCATGTTAAATCTCTGAGCTGAACTCTCAAATACTCTTAGACGCCAGTAAGCCAATGGTACCGCCTCGAAAAACCCTCTAAAGCGAAGGTATTTTCTACTGTCCTCTATCCCCAATTTACATTTTTCAAGGTAACTAACTCCGTTCTTCCAACTCAATCCGAGGGGTAAGTTTTCATGACCTTATATCTATATATATGATTCATCACCACCAGGGGTCCCAAGAAAGGAGAGGGCGAAGTTCGACTCCAAATTAGCTTTGAAGCAGCACCACCAGAAAAGATCCCTGTCAAAGGAATTGCTATTGATGTATTGAAAAATTCTTAAGCGCTAGAGTAAAGTTCGAGCAGGCCGAATTTTCTGAACTTCTCTCTGGTGGAAACATAATCAGCAACCCACGCTGGTACAATAACCCACAGTTTCTTCTCACTGTGTTGAAGCCTTGTGATATTGAAATAATCTGTCATCAAGTGTTTTTCTTCCTTCCCACCCTTTTTTGCTAACACACTTTCAGCCACCATGTGAGGAACAAATAAGCTTCTATATTTTGCGTTACGACAGTAGTCACTAGACTCTCCAAGTATCTCACTAATATGTTACCTAGACGATTTCTACAAGGGGAGACGCAAAACGGCCTTCCAAATTGATGAAATTTTCAAAGTTGAACATGGGAGTGCCCTGTGTCCAACACACTCACATGATGGTCAACAAAGTACACACTCTAGTATCTTTTTTTACATGCCTTGCAGTCCAAGTCAAAGAAAACCTTCCCGCGGGAACCTACTGTGTGATACCTTGTTCTCAGTCTAGAAACGGGTCTGAAGGAAGACCCCACAGGGGCAAGTTTACTATCATGGCGTATACAGATCCTATTGACACCCTCAGTTTCACACAGTTACCTCTGGAATCTTGGAATTGTGCGTCCATAGTGGTGAGCTCCTGTTTCCGTTTCTACTTTGTCACTTGGTACAGAGTGAGTGGACAGAGGAAAACTGTGGTGGTGCAGACATTACAGGCGCAACTTGGATGAAAAACCCACAGTTCCTCCTAACACTTACCAAGAGAACGGATATCGCAATACAATTGAATCAACCAGAAGACGAAGCAAGCATGGGAATTTATGTAATTAGCACAGAAGGTATTTTCACCTATGGTTTATGTGGATTCACTGTGATATAGATCCCACAAAGAAAGCAGTCTGGTATCGTGATACTGTTGGTTCTACACAAGAATGCCAAGCTGTGTGCTCTGGTGACAAATAGCTATTATTATAAACAGTTAACATTCCCAGTTGGAGCAAATCTGAAGAGGAATAAGCCCGGAACGTACATCATCATCCCTGTTACACATGAGGAAAGACGAGCAAGCAAATTTGATTTGCATGTCTTCAGTGATGACCCGGCAGCCACTCTAACAGCACTGACTAGCGAATGGAGGCACTCTCGGTCCTCAAAGGTTTGATATGTGAATTTTAATACAACAAGAAACACCAAATTCTGATACCTCTACAGAGTAAATGGGCTGAAGGTACCGCAGGTGGTGCCCCAAATCAAGAAACCTTTTCTACCAATCCACAATTCCTTTGTCATGTGGAGCCTGTAGAGGGTGAAGTGCTTGGATCTGACAAAGCTGAAGTACTTGTACAGTTAACCCAGATAACCTCCAAATCTCAGCGTACACTGACATCTGTCGGTCTCGCATTCTTCACACGTGATAAAAGTGTGTACCTTGCTTTCCTTAGTGATCTTAACAGCCGATATAGCTGACGAAGGACGATTGCAACCTGATGAACTTTGTAAAGCACGGTTGATGAAGCCTCCAGAAGGTCACTCTGTTCTTCAAACTGGTTGGCTACCCATACCACTTTTCCTTTTCTCACCCCACTTTAGTATTTGATAAGTTCCGAGTACCTGCAAATGAGGAAACATTCTTTGTCATTGTACCATCAACATTTGAGCCTGAAGTGCACATGTCTTTCAAAGTAACAGTCTACAGCGATTTGCGTGTTCACCTCACTGAACTGCTGGACGAAGAAGGGGAAGAGTCCAGTTAAGAAATGTCTATTTCAGGAAGCCACACACAAAAAAAACTAGAGACAAAACAACACACCTCCCTCCCAATTGGAGGCTAGGGAACTTTTTTTTTAATTTATTTATTCCAATCCCCCTTGGGTGTGTTCCTTTACAAGTTTTGCCTTTTCTTCCTCTGTTGGGTGTACTATCCCATCAGTGTTTTGCTTTACAACAAGCCAACCAAAGCACCACACAAGTCCGGCTATCAAGAATGACAAAGGAACAATACTGAGTCCATACAGAAGGTTCCCTGTGGCGTCTGAAATAGCCCCCTGGTTGGGTTTGTTAGTTCTGATTGGGTGTAGACGCAAATTATAGAACGAAGAAACCTCACCACTATGGCGGGGCTGCTGGCATCCCCCAGCAAATGAATTAGTAATACACTAACAGCATTTGACCGCCCTCTCATGTTGGCTGAAACAGAGTTGTTCAGGATGGCATTGCATGGACCTGTGCAGAATTAACAACTGAAAAAATTTCTGTTAATGGAAGGCTTGGCTTACCAACATACATCCACGAAAAAGTTACAGAGACTACCAGTAGAAAGCATGTTGCATATTTTGGTGGCGGCAGCATGAAGACGTAAAAGATTATTGGAGCGGATATCAGTACAGAAACTCCACAAACAAAGAAGTAAGGCTGTGATATGTACTTCCGGCACAGATCACCCAAAAATCCGCCTGTGAATGTTCCACAGAATCCACCAACCACGACTAGAGCACCAGAAAGAAATCCAGCAACTCCCAGAGAGAATCCGTAGGTTCTAGTAAAGTAAATTACCAGCCACTCATGAGAGCGTTTCTACCTGGAGAAAAATGTAGGGAGCCAGTCTGCACTTGCCCCAAGCCCAAAGGATATGGCAATGTAGCCAATTGTCGAGATAACATATGCTGAGCTTCTAAGAAGGATCTATCAAAGACATTAAGTTGACTTCCTTCTAATTTTACGAGGGCTGACCTTGGTGCCTTCCCACAGCCCTGGGGGTTCAACTTGCTTTTCCTCAAAGCGGCCCTTCTTGGGTTCTCTTAACAATAGAATGAGAATTGCCACTATCCCAGGGAGGCTTGAGGCAACGAACGTCCACCGCCAACCGATGATAGCACCGAGTACGCCACCAATTAGGTACCCCAAAGCACCTCCAATCGGCTGAACAGAGTAGTACACGGTCAGACTGCGTGAAACTTTGTTAGGAGGAAAGTAGTCACATATGATACTGGGGACGACAGCCACAAATCCTCCTGTTGTTTTCGGTTTGTGTATGAAATGAAAGGGTCACAAGTATACCTTCCCCAATACCAACGCAAGCGCGGGCCATAAGCAATGACCAGTAATCCTGAGCAAGGGAGGTTGCAGCAGTTGACAGGGACCACATCATAATACAGCCAGCAAGAATTCCCTATTGAAAATTAGTGTATATAACAGTTGGGTAGGAGGAACCTTACGTGAGACACCTCTATCTGCAAGAACTCCAAAAATGGGAGCAGTCAACATGTAAACAATGATGAAAGCACTAAATAAAAAGCCTAAGTGATTGGCATGAAAAACGCACACAAAGTCTCCTTATCTTATAGCTATCAAAAAAAACCTCTTTCAGGAGGGCTTGGGGAAGACAATACCTGTCTGAAAATCAGACAAACCCAGGTCTTCCTTGATCAAATCCTTGGTTGCCGACGGTATGTATCTGTCCAAGTAATTGAACGCCGCCACGGCCGTCAAAACGCCGAGTCCAAAAAACTCGTTTCCCATCAAACGATGCCACCTTCCCCCACAACAACGCCCAGTACTGCTCTCCTCGTCGCCATCGCCGTCTATTCCATGGCCACTGTTTCCACGACGAGTTTCCGGATCGCCGACAGCAGCGAGATCTGGTCTACTTGCGAGATCTGGCGATGGCGTGTCGCGGTTGTCTAGTTCCACACTTGCCGTAGCCGCTGTTGTAGTGAGCATCGGTGGTTTGTGTTGGGAAAAAAAGCGTATTTGTTTATGCTTTCGGTGAAAAATGGTACGACAAAATCCCAGTTTGAAAAAAGCTGAGATTTGGAACCCGCGTTTTTCCAGTGATTTGCCTCGACAAAGTTCAATGGCTTGGGGTAGATGAATGCAACTGCAACCAGAGCTGCATATAACTTGGAATCGCACATCAGGCTTGTAAGGTTGGTCACTGCCTAAAGCGTAAAGTACCTAGTACCTTTTTCGTTGTTTCGTCTGTTGTTCCCATAATTGTAAATGATTGGCCGGAGGGGCGTTGGGGCAGCGTCGCTGCTTTTGTCTTGGCTTGGCGTGCTTTTAGTTTGTGGCTTTGGATCTTGTGTGACATTGAGGGGTTCTCTGGAACTGCGAATTGCTGACGACTTCGCAACTTCTCCCGTAATTCCTTTTCCCCTCTCTTGGTGCCTGTGCATTATCCCCCCTTTTTTAATCTGATTACTTTTGCAGAAGGAGCTACTTTTGTTGCATTTGGATGAATCCTCTGGATTATTTTCCCTCCCCAATCTGAACAAGGATGGTTGCTCACCACACTCCATTTCATCATCTTAATTGTTTTTAGTTGTCATAGAGCTCACATCACAGAGTGAAACCTTACTCAGCCATTTGAAACTTTTAGCTTTGAACAGAATGACAGTGGTGAGAAGGACAGAAAAGCCATATTCCATTAACTGGGTTGATGGGGGAAAATAAAATGGTAGGTTTCAGTTACTGGTGAGTGGTCAGCAAAGGAAGGCAGGAATAGAAATTTTGCAGTTTCATCTTTGTTGGATACACAGGTTGGAACTAGTTAAAGGTTTCAAAATATCGGTTTTACCCTGCTGTTAGGAAAATTCTGAGAATACTCCTGTCTTTTTAACACTTTCTGATTCAAGTGTATCACAAAGGAGGGCAGTTATCCTGGTGGCCTCATTCGACTCAGGTGATGTAATTGATTGCACAGTGGACGATATCACACAAATGATGTGGGAGGGTACTGCAGATTCCACTGCCTACTTCGATGGCTGGTCAATCTCTGGTTCCCATAGAATTGTAATATATAATCTAATTTTGAACAGAACAATTTGCTAAATTCACATATGGACAAGTAGTCTTCAGTCCCCATGTATATAACTTCACTGATTTTGATATTTTTGGTCCCTATGTTATTCCACTTGGGGTCTCTTCAACAGTGCGCTCTCTTTACCGCCATCTGTAATTGAATATCCTAGTGTAACTACGACCAATGGGCCACATCACTTAAAGATGCTGCAACTCTGTCTGGTGTAGATTTCCGTTATTATCAGCACTACATATATGTACTCCCAGACACAGAGGTTTGCTATTATTCTTACTGTTTGAGCCCCTTTCTCCCCTCATTTATTCTTCCTTATGGTCACTCAAGGTTTGTGATTGGCTTGGACTCGGATCTGTTGGGTGCTCCTATTTTTGTTCTGTGTGGAGTCTGAGGTGCTCTGACATGCAAGTTATTTCCCATGAACTAGGGCACAACATGGGGTTGAGACACTCTGCCTCAAACTTTGATGAAAAGGTAGTAACAAAAAAAAAATTATAGCAAGCTGACTTATTGCAGGGTGACATTATTACTTATGGGGACCCAACCTCGGTAATGGGGAACAAGTGGCTTGATACCAATACAATCATGGGATTTGTTTCCTGTGATTTAGATCGCCAAGGATGGGCACCTGGTCGGGTTCGCTATTTGGAATATTAAAAACTCACTCATTTGCTTAAGTTTTTATTGGTTAGTAGCAGCGGAGAGTATAAGATCTCTTCTTTAAATGAGGTTTGTTGACACATTTTTACTGTTGGTTATGACCTTTGGTTTAGGAATTCGCGAATAAGAGTTACCCTCTGGCAATCAAAATTCAGGGTTCTGGGTACACATATTACTTTTCATATTCATCAAGTAAGGGAGTGGGTGTTGCTGAATTTGCAGACCAGTATACCAAAAATTCCTAAAACCCAAAAGTTTAACCTGCCAAAGGTTACTTGTGCACCGTTTGGCAACAGGAAGTAGTACTCCCGAGTTCATAACTTCCCGGAATCTTGGAACATACTTTTTCGATATGTACAAGAGATTTTCAGTTGCACCAATGCAACTAAATGATGAATTTATGCTTCTCCAGGTGTTGTTGCCTAGTATCCCATATTGATACCCAACAACTTGCTAGGTGTCACTAGGGTGTGATAGGAAACCGCCTTTATATACATCTTTCCTCATAGGGTTGTTTTTTTGTGGTTTAGTTGAGACTGACTTTCCAAATTGGGTGGGGGATGCAGTGAAGCTGGCGATCTAGTGTTGGAAGAAGGAGTCTTCAGTAGCATTTCATATGACGGCACCACCCAACTTCTTATGAATGTTTGTCATCTTAAATTTGAATGAAAATTATATCATCTTACATGATGAAGACAGGTGAAGCTACCTCATTAAGAATATCTGTCAAGAGTATAGATTCCATTTTATGCCCTGTAACTTCGTTAGCGATCAGTTCTACTTGTATTTGTCCTGTCTTTTTTTACAATAAAAGGGTTCAACAAAGTTAAGGTGATTATAATACTACTGTGGATGTTCAACTTTTTTCGCTACTACCAGGAACGGAGTGTAACATTACCGTGTCAGTCACACCTCCTTCCCAGCCCTTGTTTGCCTTATCTCCACTCACAGTACTTGTAAAACCTGACTACGCTAATGACACGGTCTGTTATTTTCTTTCTTACCAAGTCTCAAGGTTTTTTCCCCCTTTAGGAATTTTTCCTTGAATATCTCGTCAATACAACATTTGGGAGCTGCGTCCAATCGCCAAGGCTTTCCTTTTTACAACTGTCACCTTTCTCTATGAACATGAGTCAAATAAACTTCACCATCACAGTTGCAAATCGGGATCTTCCCCCATGTGGTAGCTCTCAGTTCTTCCTCTCGATTTCTGATAGTCGTATCTCCTGGGTTTCTTACCCTTCGATGGTGCGGATGTTGAATATTTCGCGATTGTTGAGCGTCTGTAGAAATTAATTCAACCTAATGCTGAGGGCAATTTCCTTCTGCAAATCTCTTCAAACGTGGAACACCCTAATTTTAATGTCTCTGTAACGGTTTCAAGTCTCAGTGCATCATTTCATAATGCCTCACTTCTTCTACCCTTGCAACAAGACTCCATGCATGTACCCATTGAAAGGAAAATATATCCTAACCTCTGTATCACACAGGTGCATCTACAAGGCACCTGTAATTATTTACGATAATGAAATACACAACATTTCTGCACATGAGAGCTGGTTTCTTCCCTTTACAATTATATCCCAAGATGCAGTGCGTAAAATCGCAAAGAAATATATTTTTAAAAAGCACTGTAGCCCTCCTGCAATCCAAGACAGTATATGATTGTCTCACCCCCTTCACGAGATGGTGTACGCTAATCGAATTTCACCATATTACTTACTTTACTAACAAGGTATCTATGGGCCTGTTAAATAGTACCATTACTCTGTGCCCTTCACAAAGTTACCAGACAGGAGCAACATTAAGCACATCAGATTTAACCCCAGATATCAATATTACGTTCATCATCTCTGTTCTACCAGTGGGTGATGTGAATGTAGATTCTTCAGAAGTAGTACTGTTGTTTCGTGTAGGTTTTGGGTTCCGAAGTTGAACTTATTTTTTCCTAGGTATACACTCCGTCGTGTTCACCTTACCCACCATACTTTTCATTTTCCTGCCCTCGGACTTTTGCCAATAATACAAACTCTTTAGAGTTTACATGCTCTTCATTGATAATAAATCGTGACTCCTGGAACTGCCCAAACAGGATGTATTACCTGTCTCCTGTTATAGTGCCAAAGGGACTATCTGGTATTCCTTGCCGAGGCTACATCAGGGCAACTCACTTTTAAATAAAACCAAAAATACCAGCTACCTGGAGTGTAGACACATGGAATTCCTATCCTCGTTATTACTCCAGGCCGACACTAACAGTCAAAATCGTAGCGAACTTCTCTGGGGAAATAACAATAGCAGTGAAAGTCTACGATAATTCTGGGTTATTGTCTCACAATGTTACCACTTCAACAAAGGTGAGACCTACTCTCTTGTTCCTCACACTATGCTTACCTTTCCAGGTAAAAGTAGGGAAATGTGTTTGTGGAAACCCCCTACTGAACTTTGTTTCCCCTATTATAACGGCAGGAGGTAACTTTTGGTTGCTCCTTATAATTATTAACCAACGACACTGCTCTCAGCTATTTCTAGCACACTATGGAATTCTTTGCGCATTACCGATACATCGGCGCAATATTGCGGTTCCTACCAGTATACCGTACTTCGGAACTTGTTGTTAATGCTTGTTTAACCGAATCTTGCAGATAGAAACCAATTATCCAGGTAGTATTTCTGTCTCAGTAGCTCAACAAGTGACCATTCAAGCTGGGGGGCAAGTAGTACGTCTCTTCTCTTCCAAACATCGTTTCTGATTTTAGAGACTCTCAGACAACATCCATCCGTGTTGAATCTGACAGAAGTACGACTGGTAACATTTCAGTCATTGTCCGAAACTCCAAATATGACGAGGCAAAACACATTTAAATCTATTCACCTTTAACAACACAAAGTGCTTTAATACTGTTGCTCTCACATGTAATTTCATTGACACATGTACTGTATGTCGAGCTTCAGGGTGTTCTTTCTACTTCTGATTCGTGTTCCTAGCTGAACTCCCCCACACTTCTTGGAGGAACCGTTCCCCAGCTCAATCCTTGGAAAGGAGCAACAACGGAAATAACTACAACAGTAACCAACAATGATCTATCACTGTGCTCACCAACAACTTTTTCATTCGCAATGTGAGAAGCAGTCATCTCCCTCTTTCCCTGACATCTTCTAACAGAACCATCTTCAATACTACCACTGTATTACTAGAGGCAAGCGTAGAGCCTTCTTCTATGACTCTTAATCCGGGTGAAACTGGGGATATCAAGATTTCGGTTGTGTCTCAAAATAACACCGGCCCGACATCGGCAGTTCTCGGCTTGTCTGTAACCGACGGAATCAATCGAGTACATGGTAGCTACATGAACTTCCCTGCAGTCGTCGCGTGTCCTCCTCCTGCCCCTCCGTCCAACATTGCCGTAAAGCAGGTATAAATGGTCCCCTGTACTTCCAACTGACTTCTTGTAGTTCACCCACAACAATGCTGTGAATGTCTTGTTGTCTTGGGATGCTTGCACTGTAGGCTTATTGACGTGTTGCTGTCCGTGCAGCTTCATAGTACTGAGAAACGGTTTCGTTTTAGGGGAATCGGAAACTTTAAATTTCACTGACACAAGTAACATCACTGATGTAAGGCACAGATGTAAGCAGAACCTAACTCACGCAAACACTAGAGCGAAACCTATCAGTACTCTGTCATAACTAGGGACTCTTTAGGAAGGTATCCATTTAACACAGCCAACAACTTTTTTTTACTAACAAAAAACCAAAACAGGGCTTCAACAAATGACACATGTATTAATTCTGTAGTGATTCATGGCACAAAGCCAAACAAAACCACATCCCACGTGTTAACGATCGTGTGCCCAGTTCCACACCCGCATATGCCTAACAGTGGCAACAGGTTCTATGCACAGTCATACCGGCGGTGGTTCTTGCTGCCGGAGTTGCCATCACTCTCTGTGTAGTCAAGCGCAAGCAAATACATTCACACCTCCAGAGCTTGTTCAGTTCCATTCATCCCTCCATTGAGCTCAAGGAGTTTTTTGAGGATGAACCCATCCCACCCAAAAATGCTCCCTGAACACTGAAACAAGCAGTGTACCTTGCATAAGCCGGAAATAGCAAATTCCGAAGCCAGCCCATGTACCATTGTCCATTAAGCCCAAACAAAAAGAACGAATCAAAAACTAAAATATGTTTTTTTTTTAGATACATTACATTGTTCCCGACACAAGTGAGAACAAGTGACAACATCCTTTGTGAGTGAGTGGTCAATGAATTTGATTCATGAGTCACATTCAATCAAGAGCGGCCGAGGTTGTGGGACAACCAATCGAGGCCCTCATAGAGCCCATCACCCGATGTTGCGCACGTGGCCTGGATGAACCACTTCCTGTTCCTCAGAGTGTGCATCCCGAGCTTGTCTGTGAGCTCAGAGACCGTCATCGCGTTGGGCAAGTCCTGCTTGTTGGCAAAGACCAGGACCACGGCCTCTCTGAGCTCGTCCTCGTTGAGCATCTTCTGGA